>JTDE01001315.1:14748-56615 GCA_014338405.1 Paragonimus skrjabini miyazakii | reverse complement strand
TAGACGCTTTACGTGATGTTATGTTGCAATCCATTATGACTGTTTATTGCACGCACCAAAAGACATGAAAATAAATTTAGGATCAAATTAAAAATGTATTACTGATAAGTAGTGTGGCAGATTTATGAATTTAGATGAGACCCATCTGTGAAAAGTCAGGGCTTCGGTTGGATTCGAACCAGCGACAGACACCATGCCGCAGATATCCGAAACCTTGTTACGGCGTTTTAAGTGACTCATATTTGGTCAACGTATTTTGTTTTCCGAAGGGCGCAGTAGCATCGACGACGAAGTGTCTACCAGTGTTTTCAGTCCATCAGCATAACGGCAGCCTTCAGTACACCAATTAAATTGGTGTAGCAAACGCCTGTCGATAAGCCAAATAAGAAGTTGAAAACACGACGGTGTAAATCACTTCGGGGAGACACTAAACAGCACACTGAAATGGGATGGACCACACTAGCCTCAAACGACCGATGAGTCAAGCATACGAGCCTAACCTTTAAAAGATAATTCTTACGAAAGTTCAGGAATGAAACATTTGGTGCACTTCTAATCTGCTAATTGACTTTTCACGACATAGCTTACAAACAACTCGAAGTTGTCTGGCTTTACTAAACAAAACGAAGGCTGGATAAAATGTGGCGATGGTATACCGCTTCCGATTATTCCAGTTGTGTGTTCACAGTTGGACCAAATGTTCACTTGTTAGCATGGACCAGTCAGAAAAACAAGCTGACAAGTACTAGTACTCATGTGTTTCCAAAAGTATATATCCATGCCCCCGTCAAAATAATTACTTGATAGTGACTAGTCGTAGCCTCCCCCAGATAACGTACAACGGAAGTTAGTCTGACTCCTAAAATGGGATTTTTAAATTGTTATATACTTATTATTATTCCGGTCTCCAAATGCGTATAAGGATATGCCACAACTACAAAAAACTGTTCATCATTATCCTTTCTTCCCGCAGAATAGTCAGTGCACAGGTTACTGTTAGTTTTGTGGTATATCATAATTAGTGAAAATAACTGATTTGACCACACTTTCTACGTAGCCCTATATAAAATGTCATCAAATATGTCTTAGAGAAATCCATCTTCAGGCTGGAAGCAACGTGCACGATACTGATTACGACGTGAAACAAATCGGACAGTCTCGTATAATGAGAAGGAACGCATCTGGAGCCTATCTGTCACTAGCCTGATTACGGGGAAATCAATCGATGCAAGCTAAGTGTGGAAATCAGTGATATTTATTGGTGGAAAGGTAGAAAAAAGGAAATATTTATTATCTTCAATGAAATTGTTATGCAAACTAAAGCACACCAAGACATACTATCAATGCGAACGTTTTATCTGCTGCGATGTTTTGATATGTTAGTCATATCAGATGTTGTCTGACTAGTTTGTAGGTATCGTATGTATCAAACGTACAAAATTGGTCCTATGACATCATTCCGAAGGTCTGGTTGGCTATGCAATCTTATTTGTTTGATGAGCTGCTCTCTTAAAGTGTACTACTTAACCTGTGTAAATAATTAATCAAATCAATACTTTTCAGTTATTAACATTTCGAAGATTTGAACAGCCTATTCATTTTATTTTTCTTTTGTAAACAATGGAACCGTTAGATTATATACTAATATTCTAATGATTACTAAGGTTTGACTGCCAGTTTGTTGCGACAAACTTATCCACATTAATATATACTCTCTAACGCTGTGTTCACTGTGATTATATCGCGCAAGTCTATATAGATAGCGCCGTAGACACCCTTCTGTTTTGTTGTTATCGACTCGCTATTATACTACTTACATCCTAGTTAATTATCCACATGACAGACAGTTTCTGATAAAGAAACTATGGGATGTCCTGAAACGAAATATGGAATGTTTCATTTCTATACGAAATTCACTTTTCAATATAACAGGAAATATTATCATCAAGCTGTACAGTACACGTTCAAAACATTGTCCTACTGTTATTTTACACACGTGAACAAGTAAATTTTAACCCCTTTTCATCCTTTTGGGTGTCAGTTAACTAATACTTGTATTAATATATTTCATTCCCTGCATGTGGTACGCTCGTACACTTCAAAATTTCCATGCCCCTACTGCTAACTGTCGTTTACTCTCTCTGTAGAAGTTTCTTTAGTGTCATATGGCATGGCCTGAATTTTGACTTAGCAACTCAAATTATACAGATTGAACATCACTCACAATTGATCGCAGCTGTCGCATTCGCATAGACATTTTCAGTCAGCCCATTTGGAATGCAAGCACTACACTGGAGTTTCGCTCTGATTAGACCTCGTCAGTAGTGCATATGCTCGCCAATGCCGGGACTAGAACCACGGCCACGCTGTTCATGAGGCAACCTTGTTCACCATTTCGCTATTGACCTCACATTAGGCACGACCGAATTATGATCAGTGAACACTGCAGCACTTTGGCTTGTGAGTAATGATCAGGTTGCCCGATCGCCTCGAGCCGAGGAGACACAATTACTGTCTGTTAACTCCAATCGACGACCCCTTGACTATAACTTATCACCAAGTTCAAATCACAGAAATCGTTAACTTGTTGAGAGGTCTTTTGATTGCTGGTAAGTAGTGAAGGATTTTGACTTTCATATAGACAAAACATCACCCAAAATTAATCAAAAATGTGGCATTTCCATAAACTTCCCAGTCGGCCCATTTTGGAAAGAAGCACTAGACTCGAGGTTTGCTCTCATTAGAATGCGACAGCTGCGATCAATTGTGGGTGATTCTCAATTCATATTAAAACCGAAAACCCCTACTTCTCATCAGTAACCAAAACAAGTCATGCAGTTGTTAGTTCACTGAAAAATTATCGAGAACGTTCGTTTGATTTAATAAATTATCACGTCATACCACGAAGCATAAGTAAGCAGTATATCTTTCAACTGGGGCACAAAATTGGTGTAGAATTGAAATGAGCACATAAATTAGAGATGAAATTTATTTTAGCGACTAATGCACATTTTTGAAATACGAAGTGATATAGACGGACGTTTTTGTTGTCCACAGTTGATCTACGATTTTTGTCAGTATTTGCTGGTTAGTAATGATTAACACATTGAATTTCAGCTAAAAACGACGAGGTACGAAAGGAAGGGGAGTGATTGATTTGTTTATTTCTGAAATACTTGGGTTAGTTGACAGTGTAACTGCAAGTATTTATGAATGGAAGTAAATGAGGTATCACTGCAACCGAAATTAGATATATAGTGTCCGGCACACCATGCTTGGGCAAAACTTTCAGCCGAATTGTTAGAATCAGTTAGAAAGAAAGTAGACTTAAACGCCCTGCCAAAGCTATTCCAATCTTGAGGCAAATGAGCATGTGAGTAGCGACTAGTTTCGTTTGTAGTGACATTTACTTCCGGAACAACATGCCGACGAGGGACGATGAATTTTCAGAGCGGAGAAACTGAACGTAATGACATGTACATGACGATCGAAAAACTAAAGCAATTGCTGTAACACAACAACTCTGACATTTATTTTCTGTTTGCTAGCATGTTTTATTGTTGGAGGGGAGATGCAACGGTGGGTACATCGTTAGACTCATTAGTGGTTCATAGATTCAAAGCTTGAGAGTAGTCCACTGGCTGATCATCCAGAAAAACCACCCACTCTGTTTGCACCTTGAATAGACAATAATATGTATATGGAAGATAAATCGAACAGTCTCACTGAAATACTTACGCAATTCAACGTTACTCATAAAAGGATCCATCTTACTTAGAACGCGTTGTATCTGCAAGTATCGCGTTTTCAAACGTATTCATATCTGGTCGCGATGGTGCACAATACAACGGACAGTGTACTTCAGTGCGAAATAGATAAGACAGAATTCATACCTCAATAATTTTGCATAAAAAAATCACTCCTATCTTATATGTATAGATAACTTTAAAACGCATCTGAATTATAGCGTACACGAAGAAGGCTGTTTCTACTGACACACTCATTCAAAATGTCTACGCCGAGCTGTTTGTTCGTAAGTGTATGGCAATAAACACAATTCCAAATAAATTGCAAACAATAAAAGGAAAATCTGTCTTTAAGTTTTGTCACATTTCAGAACCGGATGCTTTGTTGAAATCGTAATCATGGGACTTAGCTTAGAAAATAATAAAACACACTTCGCATATGATTTGCGCACTCAGTTTATTTACATATCAGTTATGCGTCCCCAGTTGAAGGATATATTACCCATCCATACTGCTTGTTGTTGCTGTGTTTATCGTTTTGGTTTTCTTTGTGTGGATCAACCTACACATGTCATGCAAACGGTCTTCAGTTGAACGTATCTTAAAGGATCATCTCATATTGTTTACTCAGTGATCGACAATGGCATGTTTCCCTGTGACCGTTGCACTTTAGGTCAGCTCAAACCATCAGACAAATCCGGTCTATTCACTTACCCTGATAAACTGAAGAAATTTGTAATCGTTACACAAAACTCTAATTTATCTTTCGTCCTGAAGTCACATCACATGTTGTGTTGAATAATTTCTAGCACCCAACTTACGATTTACCCTAAATGAATAGAAAACTCCTGTTGAGGTTTCATTCATTTTGTCAGAAATGTGCTGTTCCAGGCAGTTCAGTATTCGCCCATTGGTTCCTCACTATCAGTAAAACAGAAGACTTTGAACGACGTCTAAGTAATCAGTTCCCTTCATCAGCACTGTCGGGCAACCTTAAGTCTACTGTTTAAGAAAAGTCTGCTGGCGCCCAGTTAATCCACAGATTAGTTTTGTTGAACAGCCCCGCCAATCTTTCCGTGAAGCTATTAGCAGGCAAAAGCAATAACAGCCGACGGTTGGCATATTCCACTGTGTCACTCCGCCTTTTCCAATGATGTGCTGACGTTTTCTAATCGCTTGAGAAAGAATGACAAACATGGAACAATCGGTAAAAAGAAGGGTTTATGTGTGGCGCCATTTCTTCAACTGATGTATCTACACAATACTTAACATAACCTACAAGTGAAGTATTTTTCAGTTTGCTAAGTGGGTGAACCCAGTCTTGACTAAAGATCCTTCATTCTGAAATAGACTTCTCTTTGTTTTAAGGGAAACGGAACTGAACCATTTGGTCAATAAAACACTGCGATTTTATTCGATTCCTACTTCATAGTGAGCTTCAGCTATAATCCTCGCGATAATCCCACGTTCAAAGGCATCTGAAACTGACGGGAAGTAGACAGAAAGAATGCACTCTTGTCTCAGTTGTTCCATTTGTCACATTTTATCCCAACTGCACATTAGGATTCGTCTATACTTCAATATCATACCCGGAACAAAGAAAGGTTTTTTATGGTAGGGAACCAACATTTTTACCAGCAGGATGATAGCTCATCAATTTAAGAAATAGCTTTTATCCAGGTATCGTGCTCTTTGATCTTCAAATTCTTGTTGAGCACTGGGCGCAACGAATGTTTGCTGTCTCATTTTCCGGTTATGTAAATAGTTTGCAAAGCACGGGCTATTTGTGAGCTTCCACACTGGATCATTCAGAATGCCATCATGCAACTTCAGTGTGAATCATTGCAAAAACTAGTCCAGTCACGATATTGTGACGCATTCACATCAAACGACCTACACAGTAATACTGACTAACGGATTGTCCATCTGTTGTGATAAACTTCAAAAAATACCATGAAGCTATAACGTGAAGTACACCGTGATGACTGAAAGTTTTTTTACTTAAACACTTCGTGTAAATAAGCATTTCAGCACTATAATTTTCAGTTATTATCAATCAACAGAAATGTGAATATTCGATTTTCCCCTTTGAACTGTAATATAATCATGTGTTCAATACACTACATAGCTTACAACTGCCATCGCACCTTCCACACCTCTTGGTCGGTTATTTTACTATCCTGTAACTGTGCAGTAGCCCAGTTCTCTTAACACTGGGCTAAACGTACTTACACCATACAATGCTGAGATAGTGCACAATGTCACTCTGTTTGTTGTTTTGTCGTTCAGCAAACACTTTCGATTAATTATGCAAGCTCTTCTATTCATTAAGAAAAGAGGTCATTGATAAAAACAGGTACTTGACGGTCTGTACTCTCTGTATAGTTCATACCGTATCTACGCGTGTATTTGTATTGATAGCGTATTGTGACTGAATGAGACAGTTCATTATCAAGCAAATCACCAAGGTTGTAGATCGATGTAATACTTATCAAGTATGAAGTTAATTATACGTTCTTGCCTAAAAAAATATTAGTTCAAAGAACATTTGTATTTTACCATTCTTTCATCACCGAAATAACCCCTTACAAAATCTGACTTGCATCTATATGTGTAAAGGTCGAATGTCTCCACCATCGCAGATCTAACCCTTCATAGTTTTTAATCAGCTAAGGAAGGACAAACGTCAATTTGAGCAATAACCAAGAACATGGACAGATCTAATCAACACGGGTAGAAAATACGTTTGCTTAACTAATCGGGTGGGTTTCGATTTATTTAAAATCAGGAGGCGAGAGTATTTCGTTTGTAATACACACAGTTTGTTCTGACCCCTCCCCACCCCCAGGTGATATATGCATTTCATCGTAATTATTAGGATGCTTTTTGTGAATTGTTTGTATTGCTAATTCAGTTCATTTAGGCAAACGGGGCATATTCCATGGTTGTGTGTGGTCAACAGTAGGCGTGAGATTTCGTATACACGAACATTCTGTTCTCATCTCAACTGTTACTACATTGGTACAAACATACATGAGTGTATTGCATTGGCAATCTGCAACAAACAAACCTTTAACTTGGACAACTTAGTGGTCAAGCTCGATGTGTTGAGTAATCATACGATAGGAGAACATTTACAGGATCAAGTGTGATAGAGTTCATACAGAAGAAAATCCAAATTTACTAACTACTGTTATCGGTTATAGGTATCAAACACAGATCATGGTCGTACAGAACAAACCACCAGGGAAACCACATTATAAAAATGGCTAGTTAATGTGAATAACAACGGAACCAAGCGACAAATATATTCTGTTTCATTTGAAGGCCGGTAACCAGTAAAACAAAGCAAACGGTACATAGAGTGAACCAGTTTATGAGAAGCATTCCACCTGGTGAACACTGAGAAAAACTTAAGCGTCTGACTAGCCGCAAACGTACCCACAAGCAATCAGAGATAAGGTTTGCCCGTTTATTTTAAACATAGTCAAGTCCACGACTGACCAAGTCAAACTGTGCCAAGAAAAAAAGTGTTGTTTGTGGAAAGAAATAATCGAATTAACCAGTTTGTTAGAAACGGACATTAAGGATTGAAAGCATGGGAGTAACCAAATGGGTCAGTTTTTGTAAAACCTTCAAATGCATTAACCTGGCTAAAACTTTCTGACGAGAAGGCGATAACAAATTCATGAGCATAAAACAGGTATAACACTGACGGCCTTATATCCATGAATTATTCGATGTGGTTTGGACTGATAAGACCGGGAGTCTGACAATGCCAAATGACTTGTATAAACGATAAAATCTCAGTTCACTGATTTGAACAGTCAGTGTAAGAATCAGATCATTTAGTTGTCAGCAAGGAAAAAAAGGCAGACATTAGGTGGATGGGTGCATCCACTCACGATGAGGTTATCAGCGACGGAAAGAAGAAAAACGCCATAACTTACGCTGACCACGTGAAACTCATAGTGAGTCTGACAGCTTCTGTTGAAGCCTAACTAATTCAGACGGCAATATATGTGGACAGCCATAGAATAAAGACACCGATTCCCATGTGTACCATTAGTGATGAAGTTCAGAAGATAATCAGTAACTCCAAGTCAAGCTGATACCCAAATGTCAGACGATTGTTTAGATAGCAAAACGCGCCAATAATTGTGTCTGTATCGCTTAGTGCTGTAATTTTCAACCTTTGTCTACATTTTATCAAATCTGTCCACAGGTGTTCGTCCTAGTGATTACTCATGACTGTCTAATTTTCGTAAGGTACATCCACAGTTCAACAATCTGAATGTATGCTTTCTATACTGTGTTGGTATAAACTGCATAGGTTTGACCAAGAAGGCGTATCAAACAGTAATATGCATATATAATAATTTCTTTTTTGGTCACTATCTTTAGTAATCGTTTCATTTAAACTGGTCATTGAACCTGCGCTCCAAGCCATCATCGATTGTTTGTCTTTATTTATCGGAGAGAAATAATCATGCAACAGATGTGTATCATTCAAATAAAAAATACAGTTCTGTTACAGTGAGCCATTAGGAAAAGGTTACACTGTCAGGCAAACTGAGAACGGTAGAAATGATAATTGCACTGTGGAAGTTAATTTATTGAATTCGGAAAAAACTAGACCATACGTGATTCAGAGCACAAGTGATAAACAATCTTAAACAAGGTAAGAGTTCATCCGATTATTCAAAGTTTAGTTCTTATCGTCCCATTTACCGTATATTCATGAGATTCTAACATACCTCCATTAGCAGTTAATCTCTCCGTTCTAGTGGTGGTTGAACAATAATACTGAGTCAATTGATAGCTTGAGTTGCATTGATTCAGTTGTTGCTGTAAAACATTCGACTTAGTGATTTGCCTTTCCATTACAAATGGCATAACTGCTTGCCGTAAATGAAACAGTGATCTATCGTCCAACACCTAAAACACAGTGACTCATAATAATTTACAGGATGACTTCAAATTTTCGAAGGATAGTGAATTATCAAAACCTTCTAATGTGTTTCAGTGCTTGATACGTTTTACCAATTCCTTTAAATCATCTGGCCATTTGTGCCTCCAAAGTCTATGCAATTAGGCAAATTTGTTTTGCAGAAATACTTACTGCTGAATCAGAGAATTTGTCTTAAATTAATTATATCTCTTCCGGACGTATGGATGGGTTTATTGTTCGAAGGGGGGAAAATAAGATAGTAACATTTTTTTATCTTGCTGCAGATGTAATTGAATAATTAACTCGTTGGCCAAGTAAATCATGCATGACTGTTGCTACGCTTCACTTGGGACGCAATGAGCCTTAAAGTAGCTTGAACGAACCGTGTTCGCTATCGGTTATTCTGATCGGAATGATCAACCGCGTATTGTTTGCACGCACGTTAGTACAGCGTGATTGGCCAGTGACTTTTGAACATTGGTTAATCAGAATAATTTTAGTCCTGAAGCGTAGCCGAAGATTGGGTTAATTTCAAGTTAAATATTATTCACATATGATCACGGCTTTCACATTCAGGTGGACATTTTAGCTGGCTTTCTGATAGTTGTGAACAGCGGTGTTGTTGTTCGTAGCTCAGGTTGATGGTTTAGGTATTTGAATGGTCGTCGGGCTTAGCATTTAGGTTTCAAACGTTCCATCACCAAGCGAGCTGACATCATCAGCTAATTCGTGTTCATATATTCGGGTTAATAATTTCCGTCCGGTTTGATCGAAGTAGTGTTGTCCACAGTCATTGCATTGGACTTTGTAAATGACATCTCTTCTGCGGACGGGTTTGAGTTGTTCCTCTGGTTTTGATAGTATTTTTCCTAATGTTGCCGTTAGCTTGTGTGCTACCGTAATATCACGTGGTCCCAGAAGTCTTGCGGTCATTTCTGATACTGTTTTTATGTATGGTAATACAGTTCGTTTCGTTGATGGTTGGATGGAGTACGAATTTCTTTCTTTCTGCAGTAAACTCCGTCTGATGAAATTTCAGGATTATCCGTTGCGAAGAAGTACTGGGTACAATTAGTTTTCTCCCTTTTTTCGGAGCTCTGCGGTGCTCCAATGTGTTTCAGCTCGTTTAAACAGAGTTCGAGGGTAGCTGCTTTTATGGCGGAATCAGTGGTTTCCGTGATAACTAAGGGGTTGGTCCGTATGTGTTTCTTTCCGGTAAACTGAGGTCTCCAGTGTTCCATCAAGTTTGCGGCTGATCCAAGAACGGTAGCTGATTGTCAGTTTCAATCTCCACCGTAAATTTAACACTGTTGGAAACGTTGCTGAGCAGTCTGTGTAGGTCTTCAATCACTGAGCGTTTGAGGAGCACAAATGTATCGTCGACATACCTTAACCAGAGCTTGGGTTTGATCACTGGAAGCGCGATATTCTCTGACCTCTGCATGACCGCCTTTGCAATGAATCCGGATATCGGCGAACACATTACAGTTTATTTAAGTTGTTCGTAGACTGGGCCGTTAAATTTGAAGTGTCTAGAAACATGAAATTGCCTATGGTTTACGGTTTCAATGAAACAACAATGAACAACAAAGAACAGCCAATCAGATTCCAAATCAAAAACTCAAGAATTATAGGAAATGACCAGTCTAAAATGGGATCAACTTTTAGGTGCAATAATAATAAAACTAACTTTAGGTCAGGACAGAATTAAAAAAACAGCAGAAAGTGACTAATCAGAATTCAGGTCAAACGGTCAGATCACTCTGCTGTATAAGAGCTGGCATCCATAGAACTTCATCAAACTCCACGTTCAAAAACGATACGCTGAAACACTTACGCATGGATGATGTCACCTCGCTTGGTGATGAAACGTCTGCAACCTAAGTGCAAGCTCGGCGAACCTACCAATACCAAATGAGTGAAGTTTAACCGATCACTTCCAGTCAGCATGATTGCAAGAAAACGGTGAGCACAGTGGGCTCAATTTGTCACTCCTACCATCTCTTTCGTCAAGCGAATGCAGATCATTGATTTTAGATGCTTAGTTTGCTCCGTGAACGATTAGTCTGTCTCGTACGTGATCAAAGGCATTACACCAATAGCTTGGTGCTTCTCCAAAAATTGTGCAGCACGATATGATGTATGATTTTCGTTTAGTAACGCCTATCAATGAATGAGCTAGTGAGTATCTATGGAACATCTCTTAGTCTTTCATGTACATAATAAAAATGGAGTATGTACTGGGAAAACCACTGCCTATCAGTGAACCGCAGCGGTTACAGCGACACTCAAAGATCGTGAAATATTATTGACATCAGAAATTCGACTTCTTTTTTTTCGTAGACGGCGTAGAAACGGAAAATCTCGAATCTTTTAGTGTCTCTACATCAATAAACGAACAATTGTGATACAACGATGACATCGTTCTGAAAAATATGTCGATGGGTCTCAACTCGCCGGCTACTTCATCAATCTGTCTTAGGGTAAAATGAAGAGAATTCATCCTGCATTTAACAATTATCAATATTTGAGAGGCGAACATTCAGATAATTCTGTCTTTTAAAGGACCATAATCCCAAATTATCTCAGATGCTGATGAAACCCTACACCATAATTGGGATACTAATGCGATTGTTCAAACGTCTCAACCAGAAAGCCTCCAGCCGAAGTACAACCTATTGATTGGCCTTCACCTCAATTTAAATAGCTAACCTTTTGTACTGTGAAAGACATTCAGTCATCCAGAAGCGTACAGTGTACACCTACAAAGTCATATTCAACACTTCACTCAGCTGAATATGCGGGCAGACTGTTCGAATCAGAACTGTGTCTCAAGTCGGAGGTTTTAGTCATAACAAACTTTCGGAGAACACTCGCTAAAACCGCGGCATCAGATTAATCACCGGATACGTATGCAACATTCTTTAAGCATTCTTTCAATCCAGTATGGAACATGCTACTCAAATTTATTATGCCAGGGTGGTTAACAAATGACGTCATGTACGCATAATGTATATATTCACCAAGCTAGACCAAATCGTCAGGTAGCGCGTGCGTCCTCACAGCGTTGACATCACATACGAGCTCAAACCAGGTGCTACCACGCTATTACATTTTAAGTCCAGGTTATACTTCTTCTAGATTCTGATTTCACGTTGCTTCACTGCTTTTTGGTTCATTTCCGAGTTCCTCACTATGAAACGAGGATTCGATTCGTAATACTCTTTTGTACGAACCCGAATCAATTGCATGTAATTAAAGTAGGCTTCTATTAAAATCCCAACGATTCTAACTTTTCCAATGCCATGATTGTCTGTGCTAGTTCAAACCCGGATATGGATTAACACAGAAGACAAAAGAAGCTCACAGCATGGTTTAGTGGTGATCTGTGATAGCTAAACAAGTCTTTGAGTGAGTTTCCATCAGTAAACGATAATTTGACTGAAACGCGCGGTCGATCTTGTTTGGCTGATAGAAGTTTATAAGATCATTCGACAACTGGCTTACGCTTATATGCAGGAACCATAAGTGAAGTCCCGAAAATAAAAATTACAAACATTTAAATGTCCATAAATCGTGATCAAATACTCTAGACCTGTCGACTCGCCACCGAGCGATTTTATCAAAGTTGGAATCGATTTGCTTTATACAGTCCTAAACTAGCGATCAATTTGATACTGAAATAATCGTTCAAACGGCAAACAAAGGTTCCAGTCGTAAGACGATATGCGGCAAATATATCTCCGAACTTTTCAATTATGTTATAAATACGCGAAATAACATGTAACTGAACTAAAATGTTTGGCAAATACTTCAGACTGAAGGATCCAAAATATGGACATCCGGTAGTCAACTATCGGTTGTCTAGTTCTGAACGAAGAATCCGCTTCCTTACGAATGAATATATTAAGATCACGAACTGATCTACTAGAATATTGCAGAAGTAATGAGTTGCTTAATATTGGCAACCCGTTTACTCTTTATTAAAAGCCTCCCGTGTAACAGTTGTTACTGTGATCATTGATATGTAAAATCAGATAGTATTTTAATGGACTGCTGACAAATACAAAATCGAGACGCTAACTAATTGCGACACATGTTGTTTTGCAGTTTCAGTGAATTAACTAAAGACATCTCAGTACTACACGCTTTCTACTAAAATATTCAATGGTTGCTCTGGGTTTCAACCTTTGAGGCAACTTCTGCTTAATCAAACCGTTTGTGACACCCGAGTGTACACTAATTTCTTACCCAATAACCACTTGGCAGTTGGTTTCAGCTTAAATCGGTGCATATCGTTAGAAGATAATAGTTCACGTGCTGTCGAATTTTGACTAACAAAACATGTCATTTTTCCTTCAAGTAAAGTAGTTATGTCCTCATTTTTCATGCTAACCATTACATAGTACTGCTGCATAAAAGAGGTAATTGATAATGCTACTTCCGATACCTTACTTTCCAGACAGTCGTTTCGACTGCAACGGCTTTTCATCGGAGTGTGACTAAAAGACCCGCACTTCCAGAGGTTGGATCCATGTACGGCTGTAGGTGAGACAGCTTGAATGAGGGATTTTTCAGTGATGAATTATAGATCAATGGTGCAGTGGTCAACACGGTTGCCCCATGAAAGCGTGGCTGGAGTTCTAGTCCCGGTAGTGACAAGCTCTGAGAGCGAAACTGAAGTCTAGTGCTTCGTTTCGAAAGGGGTCAGCTGGAATAATTATGGGAATGCGACAGCTGCGATCGATTGTGGATGATGTTCATTCTGTATGAAAACCAAAATCCCCTACTATGCATCAGTAATCAGGTCGGGAGGAATGTCGAAGCACCAAGCCATCTCGAAAAGCCACTCATACCAGACTGACTCACCGGTGGTTCGCTCACAATAAAACATACACATGCAGATAGTTCGTGACTTTTGCCACAGTCTCAAGTTATCACGCACATGCATGACGTCAACCGCATACCCATGCATACGTATACATGTATACCAACAAACATACGCATATATGCATGTGTATATCTCTGCATTCTCGTAACGAGATGAGCCTGTGAAGGTAGTCATGTGTCTAACCGTCCAGGTCAACCAAAACTGTTCTGGTTTATCGTTGCGCACTTTTGTCAAGTATGGATCTTTGGTATGCGGGTTTTTGGACTGACTGCTTGCGCGGATAGATAGATGTATGAACCCAAGAAAAGTGTTAATGATTTTGTCAAGGCTTCCAGCAACTGAACGATAGCTAATGGCAAAACGTGTTGATCATAATGTGATGCAACCATTTCTCATTTAACGGTATACACATTCGTAAATAAAAGCACGGTTTTTACATGGCTTCGGTTTGTGCTTTCCTGAATCAGTCTTGTCCGAGCTTCAGATGTGCATGCATGTAAAGGACTAGTACAACTTATGTTGTGAATTTGTATTCACCACAATGTCACATTCGTGGATCGGGGCTCAGTTTGTACCGATTAGTTTACATCGTATGTATATTTGGGCAAAATTGTACTGAAGAACCCTGTCACTTGTAAAAACAGTTATGTTAACGGTTGGCTGTTTAAATTCAGTATGGCAATACTATTAGAATGCCTACAACTCATTTTACAACAGAAATTGTTTAAATCTATGGGATCCGACTGATGCCACTTGCATTGAATTATCCTATCAGTTTCTCGCTTTGTTGACTTTAAACAGTGGTTGCAAGTGTTGAACATGAACATTTTCTTAGCAAAAGTACAAGTTAAGGACTGCAAATTTCGACTGTCTGGATACGTTCGCGATAAGTAACTGAACTTAGGATTAGGTTCGAATGAGTAAACTTCATGAAACGTTTCAAAATGCCTGCAAAACAACGGTCGCACAGCAGGTATTTATATATTTAGCTTTCACAAATCGGCTGGTCCGCTTCAACCTACGAACGAAAAGAAACGCAACAGCTGATGAAACCAATTCACACACCTTCTTCCGACCCTAGTGACCAAGGTCTCGTGTATAAGTGTTTGGAGTACGAGCTGCCGCAGTGGTGGATGCTTACTCGTTTGCAAGTCAACCACAAAACAGTCGATCTACTTTAGCCTACGAACGAAAGGAAGCGCAACAGCTCAGGTAACTAAGCATTTGCATAGATACGGCATCTTGTCAGCTCGTTCCCCAGTGAAATTACTAAACTTTCCCGATTAAGCGAGCGCAAAATCCATAGTAGATTATGCCCTCAGGTTCAAAAACAGGCTCCGCCTTGTAACTATGATGCATTAGTTCGCATACGGAAAATAATATGTTCTCTATGTTTTTTATTGCAAATGCTATACTTTGTTATTCCAGCTTTGTTGTCTCAAAATATTCCATTCTTCTTGGTAAACTGCCAGCTTCTATAAACGTCCCCGTGTGTCACCTCAAAATGACAGCGTACAAATGATGGAACGGTAAACTTGCGTACACTGTGTTAGTTTGTGATAGCTAATTGATGTCCTCTGTTTCCCGAACAAACAAAATTCAGGATGGATGTTTCGAAACGTTTGTCAATTTGCTTTGCATTTCACATTCCCACCCCCCACTTCACCCCTATAGTCTTATGTACGTTTCAAGTTGACTATTAAATTTATGCATTCACATACAGTGAACGATCATCCGTGAATTAAATTCACTATAAACTGTCAATACGAGCGGAAATGCCAATACTCTGGCGGCAAATGATTCATCTTCTTTTGGTATTTCTGAAAATGACATGGAGATGGAGTAGTAAATATTGCCTACACAAGCAAACTCACAGTATGTTTCTATGGCTACCTCACCTTGAAATGATGTGTAGCCAAACTGAAGACTTTCTGGTTCTATTTTAGATTAACCAACATTTCTTTTATTGTAATGAATGGACCCAGGCAAAAAACTTAAACATTCAGCGCGAACTAAACAGATGGAAAGAAAGAGACAGAATCTGTTGAAATAAAATTAATCTGCCCAACAAATAGAGTAATCCAAAATTGTGCTTTACATTTTACAGTAATCCATCGTTTACCCTTAGCTAAGCCTGACATGGTCAGTAAGTTGCGAGTGTGGTTCCCCTATAACTACGACCGTTCTCTGAGTGATCTCTGATCGTTCCCTCAGAGTACTTTAAGCATTCGAGTGTGGTAACTAGACATCTTTGGAACATTCGGGGAACCGCAGGAAAGAAGTTGCATCCTGTTATATCAAGCGATTTAATTTATTGCAGCCTACATACAGGCTATCCAATATGCCCAGCTACGACATGAAATACCGCTTGCTTTTAACCTACAAACATAATTCGTGATTTTCAGAAATGTTAGAAAGATCATTATAAACAAGCCCGTTTTATAGTGAATAAACACGTTATAGGTAGTTATAAGGTGATCCGACGTACTAAAATGAATATCTTCATAATTACGTCTTCTGTTCCTCATCAGTCTGCCAGAGTTGATTATTCAATCAATGCCTAAGAGCCTGCAATAAAGTAATTTTTCAGGAAACCTTTCGAACAAACTTAAAGAGAACTTACAGCTGTTTCAGCAAATAAAGGACTCATTATAAGAATGTATCCGGGGTGATGCAAAGATTTGACTTGGACTTGTGCAAATTTGATTTCCTACAATATGCTTTAAAGATATACAAGGAAAAAACAAACGCTGTAAAACGGTCATTACAAACTGTGCTCAGATAATATACATAGATATTGTGTCAGCAATGTCGACTTGATTCACCACTCAGAAAGGTAGTGTTAAAATCCTCTTAGTCAGTCATGAAAACAAAGATGAACAGGTCGCTTGATTGGCGCGTTGTAACATGATGCAAGTTGGTGCGAATAAACAAAAGTCACTTGAACGATAAACATATTATGATTAATCATCTAAAAATATGAGAAGCTGCTGAAACTAAGCATACTAAAAGGTAAGCAATCGAACTCATGTCAGTGGTTTTCAGTGAATATTCAATATGTACTGCTCAAAAATCTCTATCAGAAAACGTCTGATTGTTCTACTGTGCTGCGAGGATCGACTTTTACTGCAGAGATTTCGTCTGGCACATCCGAGTACATTTTGATAAACATAACTGCCGAGAAAACCAGAGAAGAGAAACGTACGCAGCGGCTAACAATTTGCGATGATCCTAGGTGACAATAGTGTCAACTATGTTATTAATAAAAGATAACGACTACGTCATGAAATAACGAAGCAATGACTTAATGACTGAACCTCCCATACAGGAGACATCTTTTACGTCCTCGAACTGTTGTTAATTACAAATCACCATCACTGTCCCCTGACAGTGAATATTCGGTTTATCGATGAACAATCGTAGCAAATGTCCATTTTATGTTAAATTTATAATAGCTATAAAAACATGAACCGAACCATGTGGTGACGCTAAACCGCATAGAATTCATCTACTTAAAGGGCAATGATTACCCCATTGTGCTCAGTGGTGAACATGCGCTTGTCTATAACGTGTTAACTCCCTAAGCTTATTAAAAACTAATGTCCGGTTTCCCATTTTTCACCACTATTAATGTGTCTTCCGTAATGTTACTCTCAGTCACATAATCAAACCATGATCAGTCGTGCACAGCGGTCCACATAAAAGCAATACTTGTGTTTTAACGCAGGCTCGAACTGGTAAGGCGGAGCGATTCGTGATGAAGCCATTGAGGTTAGAAATGAAGTCGCTAACAGTTGGAAGATCATGGTCCGTACATAAATGGCACAGAATTGCATGTCATAAAAGACACCGGAGGAGCAAATTTATGTAGTTTTCGAGTATCATTATATTCCAGCTGAGGTCCGCGTATACAGTCAGATGAAAACAGCACATATTATTTACTGATGCAGAGAGAAACACGACGGACGACGAACATACGCGGAATAGGCAACTTCTGCGTTGACAGTACGTGCTAGTTTCTGAATGAGATTGAGGCGATTCCGTATCAGACGTTATCATTTGTCTTTTACTTAGGTTTTTGTTCAAATCTTAATCACCGCAAGGTCACCTGGAATATACTGAATTCCGAAATAATCCACGAGCTAAGACTATTTGGTGGATTCCATGAGACAGTGGGATCGGTGGGCAACAGAATAAAAATGTGACATTTCCGAGCTCCGATGTAGCTTCGTAGCTCAGCTGGTAAAGTGCTTGCCGCGTTTTGGCGTGCTGTTTCTGGTGCTGGTTCGAATCTATCCGAAGCCCTGATTTTTCATACTTAGGTTTCATCCAAATCAATAAATCTGCCAGACTACTTTTTGGTAATAAAACTATTTGATAGGACACTCAACAGACCAGTCGCCGACAAAGAATCAATTAATTTCGGACTACTTGAGAGTAGCCAGTAGTATAAATTTTAAATGTTACGTTCAAAGCATCACATCCTTAACCAAAAAGAGCACATCTGAACAATGGGTTTGACACACCGTATCCACCAGTGGGGAAAAAGAGGATAGGTAAAACTTGAAGTTGCACAGAAATACCCAGCTTAGACAGAAGAAAAACATGCAGCCCTAAATCCCCTCCTCGGCGCTTCCTCACCAGTCTAAATGTGACACTTCTTCATTAGTTGATCATGTATATTCCGCTCACGGAGAAAATTGTGTCCGAGCAACTAACTTGAGAATAACTGCACAAGTGTAGGATTATCGAGAAAAAACTGAAACAGATACTATAACGTTCAGTTTAAATTTTCCGGTAGACCATATTAACAAATATACGGAAATGCAATAAGGTCACCGTTAGTGATAAGGCTTGAGAATGGTGTATTAGCAACGCAGCGTAACTCGCTCATTCTCTACATAGACGACATGTAGATGAAATTGTATGTGTAGCAAGTGAATCAGTTATCCCTACGGAGATACTAAAAGGGTTCTGCTAGACTCACAAAAATATTCACTTTTATCCATGGAGTTCGAGTCATTTGAAGGTATCGCATTTATGCACGTTTTCCTGTCCCGATGGGACCATATAAAGAAAAGTACACTGCAAGTTAACCTGGAACGGGCAATGTACGAACTTTTACAGTTTTGTACCATAAAGACAGAAAATTAATATCATCCGATAGATAGAGTTACGGACAGTGAGATCTTAGAGGAGGAAAGAACCTACAGTTAGTGCGCCGGTTGAAAGTGGCTAACCATAGCAGTTTATTCACAGATATGTTGAATAGCACAAACTCAGACAAAACTTACACTGAGGACATAAAGCTTGTTCATATTTAATTAAGGCTTATTTTGCAGTCAAACTACGAGTTTAGTTTAATTCCACACCAATTCTGCACCCTCACTTAAAAGATACATTGTCTGTTCATGCTGCCTTTAAATGTGTGTACTATTTCATTTTCATCAGTGAAACGAGCTAAATAAGCTGCATGACATGGCCATTAGCTGAACACATTATGGCGCAACACCTGGTATGGCTAACTCATGGCGAGCAAAAATCCTGGTCTAATTACTCGAGCAATTCCTCAGACTCATTCCGTCCAGTGAATCAGATCCGTGGTCCCAAACCAAAGCAGGTCAGGGGTTGCTTTTGAGAAATCGCAGGAGCTATCGCCATCCGCTAATCCTTTCCTATTACATACCCAAAAGCGTTGAATCTCGTATGATCCTGTATCCATGTCCGGACCGAACAGATTGCATAATCATGATCACTGCCTTAGCCGCCTACCCTATCTTGTGCAATCGACCACACAAAAGCCTTATTATTCTCGTTGTATAACATTTGTGAGTAGTGTGGTGAATACATGAATGGATGCGAATGACGTCCATTGAAATCTAAGGCGTTTTTATGAAAACCGAAAGAAATTTTAAAATTAAAAGTGCGAACTCCAAGGTCGACTACCTCGAAAACTTGTTAGGACAGAGGGAATCTACCAGTGATTTCAGATATCACGTGACAGAAAACATTGGATAGGCAGAGTATGGGACTTTATCAAGACCACGTGAGATAATCAAGTTCAACTCACATACGGAGAAAAACAAATCCCCTAAACTGATTTAGAAAGGCAGACGAGAAATGTAGTTCGTTGAGCATCCCCAAAGTCCAAACTGGTATAGCCAACTGAAAAGGAGGTTATTGGGTCGCGGCCGCATTCTGTGACTGGCACTTGCAGACACTCGACTGCCTTTTTACCACTCATCTGCCTAAACGATTCCACCCTTATCATACCATCCCATCCATGTTTCCGTTTCTGTTAATCTCCGTCAAAAAAGATAAGCGTAATGAACGCCTGGAGAGAATAACCATACCAATCAGGTTTTGAGGCAATGCGTTTAAGGAAACTAAAAAAAGTAGCTAGGATCAGAGAGAATACGACCAGAGACGGAGAGCTTATTCAAGGTCTTACTAGTAATCACCATCATATCACCTGATTTTCGACAACATAAAAGGGAACGCTCAGAAAGCGATGTTCCCCAAAACACAATTCATCTATCAGCAACTAGTATACCTTATGAGAAGCTATTGGATTGGACGAACACATCGATAAGAAGTCAACCAGTGATTCGCAGAAGGCTACAGCCAATCAATAGTGAAAACTCGAGCAAATTGGGATGTCAGCGTAATGACCAATTCAAATGGCACGCTGTCGTAGCAGTAGATCTCGTTAGAACGAGCATCGGAGTAAAACAAGTTAACTGCGTCACACATTAAACCAGATGAGCTACAAGCTACAATAAGAAAGAAGAGGCGTCGGCACCAATTGTGAATCTTTATTATATGGATGCATTTTGTCTACAAAATAGCCAGTAGAAACTACATAAAAAAACTGAGATTTTCTTGATTTCACAATTTCTGCCTTTGACTTCGTTTCGGAAGGTAACGACTTTTCAATAACTCACCCAACTTCGGCTGTTGCTTGCTAGCGACTTGCCTGTGTTTCGTCACAACTGTCATTAGACAAAACTAACAGTACACCGAAACGCAGAGATGTTTAAGCCAAGCTGCATACGGATTGCGTAGGTGTCATAGAATGCGACCATGCAGGATGGGACATCTTACGTCTGTATGATGGCTTGGCCACGCCAATCTGAATGAACACTGAGGGTAATCATTTACACATTTAATCCGTGATTCCTGTTTGGTGTACGAATTCGGAGGGGTACTAGCTCCACCTGTAGATAAGGCAATCACCTGGAAAACTGGACAGCCTAATCTATCGACTTTTCAGTTAGGTCTTGTACACCCGGTCGGTAAAACTATATTCCATATGCAAAAGTGGATCAGAGAGGGGAGTTCTTCTGAGTCAGCACTAACATGAAGTCAATTTATTCTGGGAAATAACCAGGCCGAGCACGAGACACACAGAAATCAACTAACAACAGAGCGCGAGCAACTAAAACGATCACAAAATAGAGAAAAACTTGACAACTAATTCTCCCCGACAGGCTCGTCACACACATCACAACAGGACACGACTGGTCAAATAATTACAACACATTATGCGAAGCTAAACATGAAAATCAGTGCTGCGTGTGCGTGGTTGTGAAAACAGTGGTGTAAATCTACGTTTCGAAGCGAAAGTAAACATTGTAAACACATCCGCTGCGTTTTGAGTTTGAAAGGAAAACACGACAACAGCGCTGAGAGTGAAGGGCAGATGATTGACCATTTCGGTTTATCACCGATTTGTTGCTGCTCAAAGTATCCTCTGTAAGACAAACCGGCGATCAACGTTGGTGCTGTGGACCCGCTGCAGTGTACTAGACAGACAGGGGGTGCAGATCTGCCAAGCGGATTTGAGAACTAGGACTGATGTGCATTCCAAATGGCTCAACCGCAGCTGGTTAACTGGATTTGCCAAGCAAGCAGTCGGGAATCAAAGCCGGTTGAGAAGAAATTACACAGCCCTTCATCTGCCCAGGCAACGCTGGTGACCATCCGAGCGTGAGCCTAGAACGAGACAGAATAAAAGAAACTAAGCGGTCGTGATTTCTGCAAAAAAAAACAGAAAGAAGATTTCACTCGGTTGACTGACATGTATATTCAGTCTCACAGCGTACGATTAAACGCCTTATATGTCTCTCGTCAACAGTTAATTCGGGGACATCATACATAGACAGGTTACTTAGACTGAGTCAACTAAGTTTGAGATTTAAAACTTTCAACTATCCGTTATGAAATCCATCTAAAATAGCTTAAACCACTATTTCGCGAGTGAATCATTAAAGAAGCAACAAGCAAATACCTAAACTTGTGCAAACCGTCTGTTCAGAAATCATCTCCAGTGCACAAATGAATACATACGCTCAATAGGAACTTAAGCCCGACTTTCGGAGGGCTTGGTCATCGGTATCACTTCGACATAACCTTCCACCAAACTGCAGCAACATATGAACCGTAATGTTGCTTCAAAAAATAAAATTGAAACATCATCACAAGTTATTCACTAGTATTCGGTATGAAACCGACTACTGTTGATATTCATGGTTACCGCCTGAGTTTTGTAGGTATGTACTTCATTTCTCACCACATAATAAGATCAAATCATAAGAGCTGAAAGTTTTTCTGTAGCATGAGAAAAGTATAAATAAAAGGACAGGTGATAAAAACAGTACTTTGGATTTAAATTCGTATTCAAATAGGCAAAACATATTTGGAAATCAGCGCTGTGCATTAATTTCCAATACCATGTGTGAGACTATTATGAAATTATTTCCAGATAACAGAGACAATCAATCAACAAACTACAGAAGCTTCTGATCTGCACATTTTCCACTGAAGTTAGATAATAAAAATTATTTGGTTGCTGAATACAATTGAATATTCCTATGGATTGTCGCACAATCGTGTTAGTAAATAACGGGAAGTTCGGATGGCATGATAATTCAGAGAATGAGGAATAAAACTGCATCCAAGTAGTGAAAAATGACGCTGTACACAGGGTCACAATTGTTTAAACGAAAGAAATAAACTGTTCCGTGCCAGCACTACGGGAATACAGTAAGAATTTTGACGCAAAGTGATCAGGACATATATGTACTACTATGTACTACTATGTGGAACTTCGCAAAAAGTTGCAATTTTATAGTAAACAAAAGACCTTCTAGACAAGAACAAAAAGGAAAATCAGCGGTAGGTAAAAAAAATCCATAAATCCAGGTCACTAATAAGAAAACAGTTAGATTAGGATGTGTGGTAGATGTGTCAACTTCATACTGAAATTTTTTAAAAAAAACTGCACATCAAACAGTTGTGTGGCATATTATTAGTGGGTGCGCTAGGAAACGTCACTAAGTCTGCAAAGATGTTAAGTCCACGACAACTCTTTCTGGACATGCTTGAGTGCTGATTGGGACCGCCTCAGAAAACCACAGGAAAAGTGGATTTGAAAGACCTCAAAGAATTCCGAACGCATGAGCTGCATCGATAACGTGACTAGTGATCAGCGGGGTTGCATGCTTGCTACACTCACGCGGACGTGTGCACTCACTTAGATTCCAAAGGTCAAATAGCCTTCAATCATGTTTATGTAACTATCTCCACAGTTACATATAAAGTGGTGAACACAATGTCCGATGGGACCGAGGGGCATTAATGGTTTCTGAGCACGAGCGAGTACATTGGGTTCAGCCACAGTAATTGCCCCTTCAGACATATTCACTAACCGTTACACTGTTCGACGCATAACGTAATCATTTTCTGAAGACAAATCTACATAAAAGCCCTTTTTCCAACAGTGGCTAACTCTTCAGATGGTAGGTTCGGTGTACTGGGGTAGTCGGCAGACTGTGAAACGAAATTGAGCAGATCTAGTTATTCCGGAAAACCGTCTCGCGTACGGATGCGTCTCACCCGTGTAAATCAGTCCGCGGTTCTATTTAACTGGTGTGAAACAAATGAATTTCAGGTATTGGTCGAACCTCGTTTCAACCAATTCATAAATATAATCAATAATGTTAACTTATATCAAGGGAGAGGGAAGCTCTATTTCGATATCGACAGGTGACTTACTGAAGGCATGCAAAGATCATTTTCGAGTAACCTACAGCGTATGATATTATCAACACTAGAGTGACCATGTCGGGCTTTTGTCGAGTGCAAAATATTTCTGCGGCACTTCTTTAAGTCGGAGCGCCGTTAGTCAAACTCTGGCTTCCACAGCTGTTCAGAAATGTTACATCGAGAACGGTCACTTTGGTCTAATTTGAGTCATTTCAGAAATGGCACCATAGACCACGTATGCTAATGCCCGTGGCTAGCCTGAGAGCTCAGCAACCGGACGAGTCCAGTTATCGTAGGTCCAATTAGAAATCGACCGGTTGCACTGTCGCACGTTGATGAGTCACTGGCATTGAGTAGGTATTTGACGTGCTAACGACACCATTCGTCAAGTCTAAAAGTCCAAACGACCAGTCACCATGTGATCCATGGTCTATTGAGTCAGACTGTAAACCTCGGGAAACTGAATGGTGAGGGTGACCTCTACAATCAACAGACTATCTACGGATGGCGCAAACATGGCAGTGGGGTGAACACGTGCAACGGAAAGCTTAAGATGAATATATTCGTTGAATATCTGTTGTGCATACGACGCTTGGAAATTGGGCATCAACGACAGTGTTGTGCTGGTGATAAAAACCTACTTAACACTGTACGATGCCCGACAGAATTACAGCATATCACGGGAGATAGAAGTTGATACCGCTTTTCTCATTCAGTAAGCTCGACTAGAATGTCTTTATGCAAAATATGGTTATTGCTTCAGCAAAGGGTTTCATTTTGTTCTCAGTTTTTTGCGGTACGACTGGCAGCCTGATAATTATTTCAAAAGATGCTGTCACATTAACCCATTTCTACCGTAATTTTCCGAGTACATGTGATAGGTAAATGGATTATCTAAATCGCCAATCGCGCTTTAAGCATACTTCAATCGCCGAGGGCGAGATTGTATAAACATTACTCGAGTTATATAGAGGAGTATAGAATAGCTACTTTTGTTTGTTTAAAGGTTAAAAAAATCGTAGTCGTTCTACTGTGAAGATTCAAAGTGATTTGTGGCACCACGTATGACAGTATAGATGAAACGACGGAAACAAAATGACAATTTATACATCTGATAGCAAAACTTTCAAAATAGACCACGATAATAAGTACTACCAATGTCGACAAGTGTATTGAAGCAGGTAAACGGAAATTTAACACTAGGACAATAAGGAAATTTGTATCCCCAGAAGAGTCATATACCTGAATCATGTTAAGTAAAGGCGTTTCTCTTATCAGTGTGTTTCAAGGTCGAGCGCTTAAAATCATGCTAATCGACCTGTAAACATTAGGTGATCTGTGAAACCAGCTAGAAAACGCAGACAAATTTAAATGTGAAATGAACAGTAACATATAGAAGCAAATAACAGTTTAGATTGGCAAATCTATGGGTTTTCCTGTGTTACAACAAAACGGAAAGGGAGAATTTGGAATTTCTGTTGAGCAGACAAAATTGACCAGAGTTCTCTGGCAACTCTACGTATAAGGAATTAGCGTAAGTACAAAAAAAAATATGGGTGTAACTTTCGTCCTCAATCTAGGTGAATTCAGCCAGGGATTTGTCCTCGACATCGCTACCCAACTACCATGGATTCACGATAATCACAAAAAGATTCAATAAACAAGTTTTATTAAGAATACTTACGGCGCATAAATAATAACGCACTGTTAACATTGTATAACAATTACTTTCTTGGATAACCGCGAGTTACAAGGTCCGTAGGATGTTTATTTGCGGGTATACCAAATGGATTTGTTTCAATAGTAGTATTCGAATGCTAAACACTGTTATTTTCTCCACTTTGATGGACACGTTAAAACACGAAATAAGGATGAAATGGTTGGTCGTTCAGTGTTCAGATTATCTTGTCATTGGGCTCAGTGGAAATTCTTTACGGTTAGCTTAGAAATTCAATGCCTCTCTACAAATGCATGCATATGAAACCACCACACAGAGTAAATTTTCCCAAACAGTCATGGACCGTCGTCTAGATGCGCAGCGGCTGCTATACATTCACATCATGCCGTCAAAAATGTCGACCCTACATTGTAGAATAAAACTCTGTTTGGTTTGATTGAGCACGGTCGGCTGAAAGCGGCGCAACAGTTTCTCTTCTCCGTCCGATAGTTACTGATACGTTGACATTCCAATTTCTTACAATAGAAGTAGATGTTGCAGTGATTAAGAAACTCTGATGTTGCTTCCGTCGGAATTCCTTTGCGGTCCAATCTGATAACATGTTCCGTATAAATACAGTTAACCATCTCCTGTTTTCCAATGCCATTAGCTGCCCATCGATCACAAGGGAGACGTGAAAAATGTAAACAATTCAAATGTTTGCAATGTAACCTTCGAAAGCACTTCGCACTTAAATAAGCCGACCATCGTGCCCTCGTCTGTTGAGTTTGACCTTATCGTCAAACCGGAAGTGTAGTGAGGACGAGCGATTACACTATGCTACTCACATCACTACTATTCAGTAGTGAGGCGGGAGCATGGATTTTTCATTGAAGTAGCCGCGAGAAAAATACAAGAAAAAACGTGCAGCTTGGCGTAAAATTGTTCTCAGTACATACATGTACTGGGCATTGGCAACCGTGGCGTTCTGGGAC
Source organism: Paragonimus skrjabini miyazakii (assembly GCA_014338405.1). Taxonomy (NCBI): domain Eukaryota; kingdom Metazoa; phylum Platyhelminthes; class Trematoda; order Plagiorchiida; family Troglotrematidae; genus Paragonimus; species Paragonimus skrjabini miyazakii. Next base: position 30,328 of record JTDE01001315.1, on the reverse strand, counting down.
CAACGTTGCATGCAAATGAATGGATTCGTTTGTTGTCGTGTTAAAACGCATAACCACTGTGTTTGTTTTCAGAATAAACAATCCCTACGCCATTCGCGTTATTGGCTCACAAAAGAAGTGCTCCGCGATGGCACAAAACTGGTTTCGAAGCCAAGCTTGTTTGACCAACGGACCATTCTGGACTTTCCGATCCAAAGGAACTCAACAGAATGGCCTCGTCCATACAGACCTCCAGCAATCAGTAAACTAACGAACACTTCCAATTCTTGTAAAAAGGCCGTGAACACAGAGTATGTGAAACGAGTTTTGATAGCTCGGAGGAGTACATAAATTCGCCCCTCTTGTTTTCATTTTTGCCTAATCTCAGCTGTGTCGAGAACAGCTAGATAATGAACTATACTCACCACTTTGGTCTAATGTTTACCAATCTTGATTAACAGCTTCTAAAATCCGGTTATCATAATAGTAGCCGTACTGCGACTGTCTGTTCAACTACCCATGCCATCACCCTGGTATACACTATCTAGACTGAAGAACAATGCACCGTCATGGTTGCAAGCATCTGATTACGTGAACCCTTCCTCTCGATCGTCTGCAGTTCCGGTATCCATTTATTTAGAGCAGACGAAGAAAACCACTTTGCTCTGTTGTTGATGTCACGTCCAAATACAGTTTTATTCGATGTCACGGCGTTCGTTCTTACTGCGGTTTGAGTTATTAACGAATCTTGGATTGCTCTAGGGCATAAACACACTTAGCCGTCTCTGACATGCGACCAATTTAAGTGAATTCCATCAAAGTTAGACAGGGTGTGCAAGTTAAAAACAAACAAGAAGTTTAAAATAACAGGATAAAAATGTAACATGAACCAGATATACATAGGCGAATTCAAGTATCTCTGATTTACCGGACTATTTTAATCTTAACCCGACTGAAAAATGGTGCAGGAACATATAATCTCTGTCCTCTTCTCACATTTCCCAAGCCTAGGATTAACGGTTGTCATTATCCGTCAACTAGATCACCCAGGCAAGCTTTCACCATCGCGGCCAGTCAGCTCTTACTTGCCGGTAACTCAAGTAGGCTGGCTGTGTTTAACAGCCTATGATTGAGTTTCTATTTTGTTAGCAAGTTGTCCCAATGTTGTCACCTATCACTTTCCTCATTCACAGTATTGCAGTTTCTAATTTTGCCTATCCATTTCACAGATACCATTCGATTACTCTCCGCGATTTCTTCTCAAACCGTCTGACAGAGTAGAAAATGTATGCGATCATTCTTCACTTCCCTCGAGATGAAACGGTAATGCGTCGCGAGACGGCTATGATACGTATGCCTGAGTACACAAGTATAAACAATCGGTTTTAAACAATACCTATATCGTAGTTAAGGTTGCCGTTCGTACAAAAAGCAATCACTTGAGCACTTCATTGACCGTCGCATATTGCCACGCTGTAGAAGATAACGAGGTCCAGGACAGTGGTATCGATCGGCTTTTGTTAGACATGGCGGTCGTCGTCTTAATATCCCATGTTTTTCCATAACAGTGAGTTCTATTCATATACGAGGTATGCGTGACTTACGTATCGCACTTCCCGGAGTATCAGTGGGTTTCATAATCGATCACGTTATGTAATCAGTCAATCCATATAAATGGTTGATAAAAAAAGCGTTGATGGTTGAAAACCGGCGAGCTTTCCAGTAAGCAATATAAAGCGCATACACAGGCTCCATGGGTTAACGATAATAACATTTTCATGTGCAATAAAAACCTCACGTGATACCTCACCTCATGCTATATAATGATTCCAGTCATTTTATCATGGGTTAGCCAATACAACAAAAACACCATTTGCCCGAGTTTTGAATTGCAGTATTCCTATATAGGGATCTGATCTGTGCCGTTCAATCGTTCACACATTACTCTGAACATGAACATTCTCACTTTCGTTATTCAAACCTATTTGAATTAATATTTGTTTTATGCACATTGTACTACAAAACAGACAACGGACAGAACCCATTCTGGTTTTGATCACCGCAAGAACCTCGTTACCAAGTCCTGACATTTGCTGTCCTAGTTGGAAAGAACCTAAGGTGAACCACAGCTCATGGGCAAATCAATCAATAGTATCTTTACAACCGGTTGATCAGCTGAAAACAAGATTGAAATCTGACTGTTCGGACACTGTGGGATGGTGTGTAAAGATTGAGACCAGTCGTGCGCTACGTCGAGTAACGAAGCCACTATTTTATTCTAAGCATCCAATGATATATGCTACACTCCAGTTGTTGATCGCGAATCGAACCAGCTCTGAAAGGCAGGCAACAATCGACTAGTCAACAGCAGCATGTCGAAGTGTGGCATGCCCGGCAAAAGAATGAGGACATTGTTAGAAATATCATAGGACTAAATAAAATGGTGAAATCGCTGAGGAACACAACAAGGGAACGGTAATACAATCGGAAACATGAAGTAAGACTCAGAGCAAATGACGCATAGCAACTGGTCTATGGTGGCAACTACGACCAGAACCAACCAGCGTGGGTTCCCACAGATTTCTGGAGAATATCCGGATGACTACTCTACAAGGTGCAATTGGGCCTATCGACCTACAGAAGTCACATCAATCAAGTCCATCCAAGGTCGGGTGGCAAAAATCCCATCGGTTAACCGATAATGAAAGCCCGAACCTACTGCTAAACACATATGACGGTTAACTGTCGGAGAGTTCCGACCAAGTCCATCCAACAGAATTCGCGATCGCATTACGGATCGTAGTACGGATGCTCTTTTTGAAACAACGTGTTAGGGGGAAGTAACCATTTCTCATTCAATCCAGTTCTCACGTGACACCCTTCTTCATAATGTGATAACACTGGTTTTTTTGTTCTGATAAGTCAACAAAGCGCCTTCAGTTACCTCAGTCTGAATTGCCTCGTTCTGTGCCATTCACCCTACTGCATGCTACCTTGGGCAAACCATTCACTCCCATTATTGGGACTCACTTGAATTTGTGTTTTTGTGTGATTTATAAAATAGCTAATGATTACAACCCATTTCACACTGGTTTTCTTCCGGCCTACATAGCCATACAAACCTCGTTAAAAAAATCTAGTTTTCACTTCTTGGCTGAAAAGGATCCGAGGCGGTCATAAAGTAACATCACGCTCTCGATGACGATGTTATAAAAGGTGGAACCGATCAAAACGGACACAGTAAGAACAGTTACAATCACCCTACCATGTTCAACAACCGGGATGTATGTGATAGCCATGACAATGGCGTATAAGTCCCAATTTCCATTTACCTAAGCAAACACTTCCGATCGGCTTAGATGAAGATGCTGGAGGCTATGAAGCCTGTAACAGTGAGAAGCGGTCATGAATTAATTTGATACAAAATGAACCCCCATAAGTAGCAGCAGATTTTGATTGACGTAAGTTGAACAACACTCACAAATGGTCGTAGCTTTCGCATTCCAAAAGAATTTTCAGCAAAACTCGAGTCCTAAAGCGTTTCTTTCGAAACGGACTCTCTGAAAAGGTTCATCTAAATGTGCAGCCTACGACCAAAAGTCAGTGGCGTTCAATTCAAACGTCCGTTATTCATAATGGTACAAGACCGTTGAGTAAACAGTTATATTAATTCTGTCACAACAAAACTATCCACAAATCAGCATAACCGTCATCCGTTCATTTACAAAAAAAATTACCCGTGAGGACGATCTTGTGATGCTCCCCAGACGGTTCCCGGTCAAGTCGTAAAATTTGATTCCTCTATTATCCAACGGTAGGGCTAGAATGCGCGTGTAGCTGGTTGCCCACAAAACATTGCTTTGGGCATTCGGAGCCGAACCTGGCACAGCACCAGTGCTTGACAGGCCAGGTAGAGATGCGTGATGTGTGGAACTGCCAGTGACAGGTGGATGGTTGGGAAGCCCTATCTCTCCAGATACCGACGTGCCAAGCACAGATGACAACGCGGTGTCTGAAGCTGTCTCATCGGTACCGGAAATAGCCAACCGGTTTATACCCGCATCCGTCCGGATTGTCACTAGCGGACCGCGGCTTTGACGAAGGTCCCAAATGCGGCATAATCGATCTCCTCCGGCACTGATCAGGCGTTCCGTTGGACAACCAGGAAGAAACTGGGCGGTCGACACGGTCCTAATGACAGAATATATGAAAACGTAGATGGATGTGTAAAGACGAATTATATCATTCGAGTGTCACTCCTCAGGTATCCACTGATCAGATGATTTCAGGTAAAATAGTCCGGAAACTATGCTGTAATGTTTCGTCTGACTAAACTTATTTATTATCACCTATGATTCCCCTGCTGTGAACAATACAGCGAATACGCTTGTATGTGGGTAGCGTGAAATGACCTTAAATGAGAAAGACATCGAGAACATAGGGAAAACCGTAGTCGGTGATCACAAGGTGCAAACAAAGATGCTCGGATAAGGGATAACAAGACTGAAAGCCCGCACATCTTTCACATAATAGTTGGTCTGTCATACAAGCAGCCAAACGAAACTGAACCAATATACCTTTGGTATGTGCAGAACTTGACAGAAGAATGAAGATAGCAACTGGTAGAACATGTATAAAATGCACTCTTTATTAGAAGTAATCAGTCTGCTTAGTGCGGTTCTGAAACGTAGCAAGTCGTCACACAAGATACACTGCACAATATAGACAACTGACCGCGGTATTCATATGATGCGGGTACTCAAGTCAAGTTCAGAGAAACGCTACTCACCTCAAACACACACATTCAGTATGGATGTACAATTGCGGCGCAAATAATGTTTGTGCAAAAATTAAGTATTATCTTCACGAAAAACAATCAGAAAACGTCTTCGGGAAATAATTGAGGTGGACTATCAAATGTACAAGATAGACTGAAATGTTGCGTGACGGCATACGTGCAGTTTGATTTTGGTATTCTGAAAAACTGCAAATTGACTGGGGAGAAGTGGAAGCAGAAATTGTAAATTTGTAATGACTAACAGAGTTCGAAAATGATAGAACTGACCAAGAGTGCACGTGAACCATCACTGTGTTTGGAAAACTGTTGGGGGTAATCCTACGAAGAGTGTAAAATTGTTTCACGAGCTATCTATCCTCTTACATACACAAGCCATCAGTACTAGAACAACTCACCTAAAACCATGATCGTCAGGCAACACTTCTGTTAACCTAGTGCAGCATTCCCTAGCTTTGAGCGACTGATAATCTTCGCCCGCCACTTTGTTGAATAAACCTCCTGGTTCATGAAAGCCATTATCCTTTTGGTGTTATGTATCAAACACGGATGCAATCGATCGGAAGAGGGAAAATGTTAAAAAGTCGCAGTAATTGTTTTCCGGCCATGTGATGCACTACTACGTGTGTTTACAGAAAGCAGGTCACGACTGGATGAACTGAAGGTGCAAACACTTAAATCATTGTTGGTATTAGCTTCACCAAAAACAATCCCTAATCAATTAATACAGACACCCTACTGTCACATGGCTACACAGTATAGTATGGATATGAGGTGACGTTACGGGAAAATATAAATTTTAACATACAAAAAGAAAACGAGAAGAGGCAAGTGAACGTACGGAATCTCTAAGTGTTAAATGTCAAAACAACTAAGGTCAAGATGTCTAACTTTAGGTAAACGTCATGCGATGGTCAACAAACAACTGAGCATCATGTAGATCAAATCTGCTAAACTACTCAGTAGTAATAAGATTAGTACTGACCAACAGTTGAAGCCGTAACTTTCCACAATTGGGTATCTTCTACATCAATCAAGTGTAACACGGCATTTAGGATACATGTTTCTTGCGGTTTTCTTTACATCCATCCATTAGAGATAGCTCAGAAAGAGAACGATAGTATTCATGTCACTCAGTGCATTTATCCGCCACTTTCTATAACATTCTCAGTGGACTTCCATTCTAAAAGATGATTAGAACCTTCAGATTACGAGCCTTTAAAGGCATTTTTCGGTTGCTTTCATAAGCTACTGATTGTGAAACCTGCTTAACATTTATTTCAGAAGTCAGCCGAATATCACCCTGATGCCAAGGTGTTGTAAACCCTCCTAAAACGATACGCTGGTTCGATCTCGGTACAGTGGTGCGCTCCATAAAATCGGATTCTCGTCCCGGTAATAATTCACACGAAAATCTCGGTCCCGAAAAGTACTGCAACCGTTCCCGTATTCGCTCCCAAGACAAGCCAAAATCCGCGTAGAAAGGAAACCGCTTTGTTCCTCCCCAAAACGTGTGCGACCAAGGCGACAAGGACAAATTACTTATAGGGTGCGCAGTGGCCATAAGAACATTCCCGAATCATAAAAAGAGAAGCACATTTATCAGAAAAAATAGTTAGGGTCACTAATGGGCACAACGGAGTAAAAAGTCTGACGGGTAAAAACTAGCCAAGGTCACCCTCTCGGCCGCTCTGAGGAGGTCCGCAAACTAGGACGAAGTCAATCGTTTTTTCCTTTCTCACGGCGGAGGCGCCTTGGGACAGTAACAGGGTGGGTGCCCTAACACAAGGCTAAGCGACAGCGACCGCATAACAGCTCGGTTGTGTTCATATAACAGGAACGTTTGAAATGGTAAGCTCCAAGAGCGTATTCGCGCGTCAATGGTTGAATATAAGTAAAAGTGCCTAAATCCAGGATAGCGGTCACAGCGACCTTCACCTGGACCTAATTATGTCACTAATCCCATTACTTACAGGAGAGTAAACGACGGACAAAAAAGAGAATTTAAACGAATGTTACACTTAAGTCTCTATGAATGCCTGGTGCGACAGGCCTGACATGAAATCAATGTCACTTTCTGCAGTTGTGCAACTAGATGCCCGCTTGCTTGTACTTTTTCAACGACATCATTTTGTTTGTGCCTTTTTGAGTGGTGTTTAACGTACCAGAAAGTTTAAAGCACTTTATTGCTTGGCGTGCCTTTGAGTGTCGCCAAGTAGATGTGAGTTCATCTCGCGCCTTCTACTATCTTTCACATGGTTATTGTCACTAGAGCCAACTACATTTCATTGTTCCAAACACAGCATTCTCTAAGTTTGCCGCCCATTTGCACCAATTTTCGACAAAGGTCAAGCGCATTCTCACTTGTCCACTACAAAAGCAAATCTGTCCAAGAGGCTAAAAGTGGTTCAAATCGTACTAGGAAGTCACCACCATTTTCATCAGAATGTGATTCAATAGGAGGACAGTAAAACGTGTTCTGTTTGCTCTAACTAATGATTGTGGGAACTGACCACCTGTTATTCATTCCCTTGCTCTGGCGCGTCCCATGTGATCAGTATCAACACAATGCTATATACACTGTCCCCTTTTGGATAGTGAAAGTACCAGGTTTTCCGTAATCCTATGATCTGTTTTGTCTGTTCAAAACAAACCGACTGCTGTCACTTTTTAGTCGACCCAGAACTGACCCCCGAAACAATTACCCGTTCGGCTCACCAATATCAGTGTATGACTGATTTTTGAATGCTTCACGTGATGAATTGTGCAATTCAACGCCAAACTGCTGTACTGCTACCTGAAATGGCTGCACTCAGCGGTGGACAATCCGGATCGAAGAGTACACCAATGAGGTCAAAACAATGCGATCGGCATGGTGTCCTGCTAGGACGAGAGCACAGAGAGCCAGTAACGTGCCCAACGTGAAGCGGATACATTCTTTTGGCGAGCAATGAACTCACAGAAGAATGACAAAAGAATTACTTCGAACTCACCGTCTTCTGAATCCTGGCCGACAGCCTAGCAGAAATATCAGCACAGATTGCACTGTTCCAGATAGCAAAATGCATTTGCACATTTTCAGTTTTCAAGAGTGCAAATCAGGTTGGCGTCAAATCAACCCAATCACGCGTAACTTTTATTTCGCAACCGGAATGCGTTACAAATACATTCACACTAAACAGACGACGAATTTCATTGCGTTCCTCATCCAGGAGAACGAAACAATCCACACACACATTTGATTGTTTCGGGCAAGTGAGAATATGAAGTCAACAAATGGAGAGAAAGCGAACTCGAACAGTAAATTCAAAGCACAATTGAAAGAGGCGGCACGAGATTTTTGGCGAATAACAGTGACTTTTTACAACGCTCAATTATCTCTCAACATTCTGTTTGATGAATTCAAGCGTAAAAACTCACTATAGAATCAAGCACAATCACATAACCGGAAGAATACAGTGCAGCATCCAAGGTTCCCAATATTCACTGACAGTGGAACTTTTGACAAGCAAGCAAGTTCTGGTTTGGATTCACTAAGTAAAAACAGCATAACTCACTCAAACCAGTCAAGTAGACAGTCGAAGTACCTAACCGCTGACCATCAGCTACAATTTTCTGAAGAGGTAATTCGGTTGTATCGTTGACTTGATTGTATATAAGTGGTAAAATACAAATGATTCAATGTATCACCAGCTTACACTGATTAGAACGGCGGAAGTAGCAGGGTGAAGTTCACGATGCACACTCTTCAGCCGACGACTTTACCCACCAAGCAGATACAGTCACAACAAGTTATTGTCTCATCCAGATATTTTTTTTAAAAACTCAGCAGTATCATGTGCATCACTTTAGGAAATTGAACAAAATGTTTTTTTTTTAACTGGAGCTGTTTGCTATAAATGCGACGACAACCAACAATCATTACGAAGATAAGAGAACACTCCGGGTTATCTTATTTAATTCACATGCAAAAGTTGAAGCTCTACAAGTCGATGTAGGGCAATAAGTCATAAAGAACAAATAGACGATGAAAGCGATTGAGAAGCAGTGGGATAAAACTAGGAACAACAGATGAGGGGCATCGAAAGTAGGGTTGTTTGCGCACTTATTGCAACCACCTAGATGCTTGCATAAACTGTGCTAGCGTAAAAATAAGCTTTCCATACCACTAAATTCAGGGGAAAACCTCATAAAAATCAACAAGGGTTTTCAAAATTACTGTAACGAGGTTATTGTAGAAGAATGCAATCGAATACAAACCTTGCAGTCAACTTCTGAGGCGCTTAAAGAGGATTTGAATGTTTCATAAGGAACGTCGAACATTCGACTCTTTAATACACACGGAAGGCACAGGTGAAAATCATTTTAAATTCGAATTTGGAAAGAAAAAATACTTTACATAACTAAACTGAGATAATATTACTATTGAGTAGTTCGGAAGATTTCGTGATTTTGATCAGACACAATTATGAAAAGTCAGGTCTCCGATTAGATTCGAACCAGCGACAGAAACAGCACGCTCAAACGCATCAAGTGCTTTACCAGCTTAGCTACGAAGCCATGTCGGGAGCTCGGAAATTTCATATTTGGATTCTGTTGTCCATCAGTCCCACTGTCTCATTTGGAATCCAGCAAGTGACCCCAGTGTGGCTTCGTAACTCAGCTAACAGAGCGTTTGTCGCGCTTCTGTCGCCGGTTCGAATCTAGCCGAAACCCTCATTCTTCACAACCGGGTTTCATCACAATGAAACAGTTGAGTTCTACTTCTGTGGACAGTCAAAGAACTCACAGTAAAACTAATGAGATGACGACCCTTGAGTAATGAAAAGGACACCCTGAGGACAGCAGGCGCAAGAATTTAAACGTCTCGTTGGAAAATATTGCAAAAAACAGTTGAAAAACTGGAGGCTGATTATGAGTGATTCGACACGCTCGTGAGAGAAATATCAAATTTATTTTGTTGTGTGTCACAGTGAAATTGGAATCAGCAACCTTGTGTTGCAAGCTAACCAGACTATCGGCCCAATACACATCGTTCGCCATGGGATGATCAGATCACAAATAAAGTAAGTCCACGAAGATCAACAGTTCGAATAATCGCCCTGTTCTGCTTAGCTTCTGAACCCGCACAGGGACGAAACCAGAGTCTGTGAGAGGCAACAACACGAAGTGAATAGCAATAAACATTGTGTCAAAGTCAGACCCTCTTCACAGTTGTAACCCACAGTGTCCCATGAAGCGAGACGCGATGCAGAAAACCTGGACATTATGGTAGTTTGCACATAGAAAACAGGACAAACCGTAATTTCGGGTTAGCATTCACTCACTGTGTATGAGCCTGTTGCACGTGTACACGCATGCCTGCCTGTCGGAAGTCCCAAAGACGGAAAGTGCAGTCTCTAGACGAGGTGACTGCCAGCGGAGCGCCTCCGAGTGCGCATCGCACATCTGTCAGTTGATGATCGTGCCCGGTTAGCGAATCCATCTCTTGTCCAGTAGCTAAATCATATATGCGACCCAGCCGATCCCAACCGGCAGTGACCACTTGATCACGACCAGTTAAAAAGTCCGCTGCGGAGAGCGGAGACGATTCCATTGTGCTGCTTACCACCGCCGAGGCTCCGCCAGCACCGAGATTAGCCGACTGGAACATCGCATGTGGATGCCGGACGTGAATGGGAGCAACAGCAGTTGACGTCGTCCGAACGGGAGAACCTGACAGGAAGGGTGTTAGTAGGGCTGGTTGTAGTGAATAAGCAACGTGTATCCTTCCGTCTGTTAAAAAATTAACGATGACGCCTCACTTTCACTTACAGCTCGGTTGTTTGTTTGCAAGGTGTAGGCGCCTTGATGTTGTATGTTTGAATGTAGACGTAGCCCTTTTTTAGTGGTTAGGTCCCCTCCCCTGCCTCTTTCTTCTTCTCTCTTCCTAAACAGGGTTTGTTTATTCTTCTTCTTCATGGTTGTGTGGCAGTTAAGCATCAGTGTGAATCACTGATGTATTGCTGTCTATGATGATGATGATGATGATAAAAAATTAACCCGTGGGACGGCCTTGTCAGTTAGTTAAATTCTATACATGGGGTCTATTTCCACGTCTGTAGAACAGACAAAATTGATGGTGCGATGCGTAAATATAAGATTGGAGGAGGTTACTCACCAAAGCCAACACGCGGTTAGTGTGTTTAACTCTGTATAATAATGGCAGCACTTGGCTAGAACGAGCTAATGAACGACAGGGTTCAATGTGGCTAACACTAAAGCGGGCAATGCGCCGTAATAGAGGAAACGAAAACGAATGATCGAAAGACGAACGAGGACGGTCCCAGTATTCAAAACTATTGGTTGGAAATTACCTAATCATTCAACCACAGATTCGAATGAGAGTTACTAAGCGTTTACATCACAAGATGCCAGTTGTCATGTGGTGTACCATACCACACAAGGCTTCGCAAACTACAATAGAAGTCGTGGTAATCTGAGCCCAAAATAGCAAACACAAGATTGGCTTTCGGCGGGGGATCTATTGAGCCACATCACATATAAGAGAAGAACAGACGAACTAGAGAACAAATGACATTCCATTACATATAACGATTAAATCATTGTGGTTTGCAGACAACATCAAACAACTCACCTTCTTCCGGAGGATCGTGAGGAACGGACGGGCCTTCATCCGAATCGAGCCCGGCTGTGGGATATAAAGTAAAGTAGATGCTCATAAAGGATACTAACCAGAATGCGAGCACACACACACGAGAGGGTTGACGGGATCTGCCTGAAGGTTGCCACACACCACAAACGTCAATCATATCCATCGCGTGGTATCTATTGATCTGTCGATTTAAAATGAATATAAACCAAACTCAGGGAACACGGTCCACAACAAAAAACTGAAAGCTCCACCGGTTTCAGAGGTAGGAATTTCTTTTCCACGGAGACAAACGCACTTATTAGAACTAGACGGTTGCATACGTGAAGATGGATATTGATTTTGTCGGCTGTTCACGATGTCCGTCGAGTTTTGCTACGTATAAACCTTTATGCTACGTTATGTACGTTGGGAATTGCTTCGAAATAAATGTGCACCAGAGGTATAGTAAACAAAAAACTTCATAATTTATCTTCTCAATTCTGTGTTTAAAGAAATTACCTAAAAGTTGGTGAAAAGCTCGAATGTTGCTTCTTCATCATCATCCTAGAAAGCAATACATTAGTGGTCCACACTTATGCTTAACTGTCAGGCAACCATGAAGAAAGAACGAGAAGCAAATCCTTTATAGCAAGAGAGAAGAAAAAGACGAGACCTAACTACTAAAAAAATAGCTACGTCTATAGTCGAAACTTCAACATCAAGGTGCCAACACCTAGCAAACAAAAAACTAAGTTGTAAGTGAAAGCAAAGCGTCAACAACAAGACAGCTTCCTTACGGCTTTCACTGTCCCTCGTCGAACGCTGCTTACTATAAGTAACCAAAGTCTTAACAACCGTCAATGAGGGAATTGGACAGATAACTAGTAGGTTCACCACATAGGAAAGGAAAACAAATGGTGCTGTCTTTCCGATGTTAATTCTACTAACAGACAAGCTGAGCCAAGCGTGAATTTGGGACTGTCCGACTGGACTCGTCAGAATCCCAAACCTTCTGAAAAAACAACCGTGGTGCTTACTGAGCTCAGACTTTCTTGAAGGCGACATGACTAGGAAGCAGACAGTTGTGCGTCTAAGCAACCCACCTGACCCCATTGCGATGGCCACGTTTGTAGATCCAGCGACCTCTGCGGCCAAAGCCGAGGTAGCAGCCTCAAGAGCTGCAGTGGCCGCGCCAGCCGGTTGTCCAGGCGACATGGCGTGCGCCACTTTGATCAATGAGTCAAACGGTAATCGAACGAGGTGTGCGGTTCCGTCACCACTGGAGGTGAGCATCAGATGATCGCGATGACGAAACCGAACGGAGTTGACGGAACCGTAGTGCCCCAGGTAGATCATCAGACAGCTATGTGGGTCACGGAAAACATGAATGTACAGGTACATGGGACAGGAGGACAGGTAATCAAGTCAAGACACTCTATGTGCCATATTTAAACACGGTAACCAACCCGGCTCACGTGAACAGCGGTGTGAATAAGGTTACTCAATTCAATCCGACCTTTCCATATTTCAAGCGGCTGGTGATTAACCATTGACAACGCAACTACGCTGATCATTTAGTTAGGTGTACCAACGCACTTCTGTGATTACTGCACAAAAGCCATTAAATATGGTCAGCCCATTGCTTTTACACGTGCACTAGTGTCAATTGCAGCAAAATCGTTGCCTATCGCTGTAATGAATATGTGATTTCTCCAGAGAACTGAAGACCGAACAAATAGCACGATTCAATACCATCTAAAGAACGAATGCCGCGGATTGGGCAACTTTTGAACGTATATTAAAGACAAAAGGTCTATACACCAGAACCAGTGACAACCTAGGGGAGGAAAATCGCCGGCTGTATATCACACAACAGATCCAAATTGATGGTTTTTATTTTTGCCCGTAAGAGGCCCCTTACATTCCACTACAGCTTTCGTTCTCAAATGAACTTTCGGCGAGCTTACTTCAAAAAAGAAATGTAAGGCTCACATTTCTAACTGGGAAGTACTGTCAACAAAAGTACATAAAGGCACCCAAAACAGAAAGTAACCTCAAGCGGTCAATTTTGTGAGGCCAGCACGTTGGCCGTCACTACTTCACCAACCTCACAGGGGGTGTGATCAAATAACCTTACCCAAACGCCAACTATAACTAATGTGCAACTGATCTACTCCACGACAATGTGGACGGACACAGTTCACTTTGGACTGTCAGGTTTTTCAGTAATCACGGTCACAAGGGCACGAAATGGTGAATGTGACACTTCATTACGCACAAATCCAAGATGACACTTAACGACCGACTTTGTTTTTGCTCGGTCTCATCAACTGGAAGCAGACGAAGATCGATTCGACAGCTCTTCATGCATCAGACAAAACATCTTATCCGTTAAGCTACCGGCATGGATAGGAACATAACAAAAATGAACTGCACATAAATCGGAATATTTGCTGTATCACAAGGAATGTTCACAGGGCTAGTGACAGAGCGGACAAGAGCTCCAATTTATAGATATGCCATCGGTTACTTAACATCAAAACGGACAATCAATATCCGTCACCTTCCAGATAAAACGGAAACCATCATTGTCTTACATATATATACGATCGCCAACAGGGCTCGCGAAAAACTAAGGAAATCCTCTTTAACGGTATAGGATTCTACGTGCTAGTTGGTAACCATTATGTGATGGATGACTGGGTCGGAGACGCTCGGTGGAATATCTCGACGCAGTGGTGATCAAAATGATCAAAACCCAAAGCGGATGGACGGCGGACAACAAGAGTGATCGAACGAGTTATCACTCGACGAAACTGGGCTAAGAGAAGAGAAACAGCAGGCAGAAAGCGTCAGCCACACACACAGCAAAAAATTTACACGATGGCTAAGTGAAAACTATCGCCGCGTTGTGGACTGGAACTCCGATTCATAAACGCGTGCGAGGGTGTGGCTTAGAAGAGTGCTTTATCGAACGACTTTTCGCCACAACTATAACAGGTGTGTAACTTGTTTGACATCGTTGGTTTAGATATACATAGTCCCTCTCGGTTGCCTACGTGTGTTGGTTACGACTACAATGACGATCATAATATATCATGATGATACGTCTCAAACAAAAGCTCTATGCAAGGCTATTTCCTGTTTAGTCTTATCACATAGATATAGTCTGAATGGAGACCATTGTTGTCAACGAAAGATTAAATTGCCACTAAAAATACCGACTGTCACAAATTTGCCTACTGAAAATATTCAGGACGCAAGATGCACTGACAGATTATTAAAAATGACATTATATACTGGGTTACTTGGGCAAAACCAAACGAATAAAAAACAACTGCTCGAAGCAAAGGGAAACAAAAAAACGTACTTCACTTGTGCATCATTGCTCCACAGGCGTACGGTACTATCCGCTGAAGCCGTGGCCAACAAACGTCGATAGGGCATCACCTCCCACAGACCATCGCGATGTCCACAAACACGGTTCATCAACTGCCATGTACCTCCGTGCCCAGCCAGTTGGCCTGCCAAATTGATTGAACCTTGAGCTGTACCTCCGCCAAATACTGATAAACCAGCAGTTGAGACATTTCCAGGGCTCGACATAACCCCACTGGTAACAGGACCAACCGTCGGTGTTAGTAGACCACTGCTAGAATGAGCGGCAGACTGGCGCAGACTGGAGACTAGACGTGATGTTGATTGCTTATACTGTTGCTTGATTCGTTGAGACAACATACTAGCGCCCACTAGAAACACGCAAAATTGCGAACAGAGAGGTCAGAGGGAATAAATAAATAAACCCATAGACAAAACAGAATGAATACAAACAATGAAGCGTCAAAACCATCAATAAAGTGAAACACAAAGAGGCACAATACGAGTTTCTAACAGAACATATTGGAGGAAAATCTGACTGTCATTTTAGGACAGGAAATCAATGTGTAACCTAGAATTATCATAACTGACTCGTCTAGAGCATTCTCCAATCAGTGATAGCGGCTGGAAAAAAATGACACACAGGGCAATCAAGTGATCACAGTTATGAAAGCATGGAAGGGAATGTCGATTGAAGCCGATAAAAGTAGCATGCCAACTTTGTCCCCCGATAACGTAAGCTATGCAATAGGAGCTAATTCATTCAAAAAACGCTTAGCTAGAGTTACTGATGA
>JTDE01001315.1:0-10389 GCA_014338405.1 Paragonimus skrjabini miyazakii | reverse complement strand
TATATATATATATATATATATATATATATATATATATATATATATATATGTCGAAACAACGAGACGAAGTGACACAACGTATGCGAAAAGACAAAACGGAAGGTAAAAAGGAGAAGGATATGGAATGAGAGAGAATCAATTACATCAAAGCACCCAGAGATTTGCAACCTGAGTGCTATTAATTTCTATTCTTCGCTATATCAATCCTTGAGCAAATCTTTAGCGTCCTTTGGACCCTAGTCAGGAAACGGGAAACGCCCTGATGAGGCTTTGATGTAAGTATATTTACACCACTAAAACCAAGCCGTACGTTGGCCACTAAATTGCCGCCTGCAGCCCAACCCGCCGTCGGCTAATAAGGCATGATATGGTAGGCATGACTAAGCCAAGAAAGCCTGTGAGATGATATTATTATGCTCAGAAGTCGAAAGAGCCCATCCAGCTCAGATATGTCGGCGTATTTCGTCATTGTTGAAGCAGTGTCCCCACCACACGTTTCAAATGCTTCGGAGACACCGACGTCCTGAAGCGGACATCCTGCCAATATCTTCCGCGCAGATGAAACAGGTTTCCCAGTCGTACAATGGGACCGCCCTCTTACAGCAAATTCAGCCTTTCAATGAAAAACCAAAATCATGCTGATGTCACAAATCTCACAAGACAGGAAACGTCATCTGAGCCCTACCTATATAATTTGTGATCTCAGAAGACATTCCACCAGCACTTACACAGCTCTCAAGCTACGTGAACTCATCACCTACCTCTAACTGCTTTCCACCAAGGAGGAGACCAGGCACAGAGTACTGCCAATCTTGTGACAGAACCATGCACTTAGTAGGTGCAAAGACTACACCAACCTGACGAGTTGAAGCCCTTACTTTGTCCAAGGTGTTCAGGGCTCCCTGTGAACCCACACACATTACAGCTATGTTGGTTGCATACTTTATTCCTCAAAGTCGAATGATCGGGAGCAGTTTCACACCACCATATCTGTATTTCGTCAAGGTGAACAGTAGAATCTCGTCCACTGTAAACGTGAACAGGAAAGGAGGCTGGCAACGTTGGCACATCACATTCCAGATGCTGAAGGTCGGTGATACGCTATCATAGGCCCTAACCCAGTCCGAAGTCTGGCAGTAAATTGCTTTCTGTAACTTGAATATACCCGAGTTAGTCATGAGAAAGAAACGTGATACAAACAAGCTTGTTTTTGGCGTTTTATCATCAGGCTAAATACAACACATTTACATCGACTCAATAAAGATAGTAAGATATCGCTAAAATGAGAGATATCAACCATTACCACCTATTTGTTTCGATTCATGAGGCCCTGAAATCTGAACCACCCGCACGTATCCCGTCAATGTCTCGTCGCGAGGATGACACGATGGAACGAAAAGTATACCTCAAGGCAACTTTGACAGGCCAGTATACAACCCTCAATAGTTTTGTACCACTAAGACATAATAGAAATTTAATCCGAGGTCTGATGGACAGGTCTATGAAAGTATGCCACAATAGCATCAGGGAAGAGGAGCGATAGTTTCTATTTAGTCTATTCACTGAAAATGACAATATGGAACGATTTACTAGTTAGAATATGGTAGCCAGAAGGGATAACATTTCGTACACTAAAAACAGAATGTCTGTCCACATTTCCTTGTCTTCGAGGGTGACACCTAAGTCAAAAGCATAACCACGACTTAGTGCGGTAATTAATAACACATATTTCGTAGTTTAACTGCGTATTCAGTTTTCTTACATATCAGCTTTCCGTTCTCAGTGTCCTTTCATGCTGCCTCTTTCTGTTTGTTGCTGCGGAACAAGCTACATAAGTCGCATAACACGGCGATTATCCGAACAAATCCAGGGGCATCAACCTAGGTGACTACTGCAAAGATCGATAAGGCCTTGTGCGACTGCGGCTGCTGCGAATTTGATTGAATCAAACCATCTGATCAATCCGACTGATTCGTTCAAGCCAATCTGTCGAATTTGTGAGGTACAATTGAGGCAAGTCAAAGATAGTGTACTAGCAGTCACAGACGCGATTGCAATTCGCCTACACTCAACACCAACATAGGTTCAAAAGTGGCTAATCAAGACATTGAACACTCCATGGTCATGCATTCAGACCCAGAACAAAATGACTACACAGATATGAGGTTTCTCCCGCAAACTCTGTACAACTCACATGATCGACTTTATGTAACTAAGTCCCATGAAACGAACCAAGCGCAAAAGTGACTGACATCTCTCACTTTAGTGACACTTCCACTGAACCATTGTACTTAACCTGATGACGAGACACCGAAAGCACATTGTTTATAATATGTTGACATACGTTTTCGGCAAACCCTTCTTTCAAAGTGTTATTATCCCCAGGTAGAGAAAGACAAGGATGAACGCAAAAGCCACGAGCAGTATGTTGATCACGAAGTCTCAATATGACACGGAAATCAAGACGCAAGTATCGGAACCAAACTCTCGCGACTCAAGGCCCCCGAGCAAGTAAGAAAAAAGATGGTCTTGAAACGAGCTATATTTGCTGCTCAACCCGAAGGCGAACTAGTGGTGCACAGCGGCAGCACTTATACGTTTCGAATAGCTTTGGGGCTAGGCTACTTAACGGACCAATCATAGGCGAGTGCCGGACTCGAATTTTGACGGAAATGGCAGACATTCAAGTCCCCAAAATTTAAAAATCCAATTTTCTCAGCAGTTAAGGCAGATTCTTAGGAAGAATTGCGTTTCTCAATACCTCTCCTGTTGAGCATTATTGGTGCCGCCGTAGACGGAGGTCAAGCTGCAGTGGGCAAATAGGCTTGTGTTTGCGGTCTGTCTGTCGTCTTGGGTGCAAGGCTGTCAACGCGCTACTCGATGTGACAACGTCACATTGTCAAGGTAACCGTTGTGGGAACTTGTGCTGTTCGGCGGTTGACCTCGGAGGTCTTGAGAAGTAGGTTCAGTGGTAGCTGGTTTTCAACATGTCCAGTGTTTGCGGAATAGTGTGGGCGGAGCTGATTCTGGTGGCGCATCCAAATGTCGCTTTCGATTATGCCAACGTAAAGAACAGTGCCATTCCGATGTTTGACTGCTACCGCTATTCGGTGAGGGCGACCTGGGTGGTAGTCCCTTGTAAAGACTAGATCACCGACGGCAAATCCATGTCGAGAAAGCTCCTGCGCATCCTCCGGGAGTTTTTCCACTGGAATCAACGTGTCGAATTTTGTTCCCAGATTGTGGTCCATGAGGGCTTCTGCAGATGAAAGTCCACCGGGGATAGTCGGAGTCTGTGTGATGATGTAAGTCAGCAGGAATCTTTGAAGCACTTCTTCAATCGGTCCCTCCCCATGAAACTTTGGAAGTGTCTTCTTGAATGTATCCACGAAGCGCCCGACTCGACCATTGGATTGTGGGTGGTATGGTGGTGAATGCATACGTCGGATGCTGTTCTGGATGCAAAACTCCTTGAACTGAACTGAGATCCGTTGTCCGAGACGAGCGTCTCCGGTAGACAATGTTGGCTGAAAATCTGACGTAGATTGCTGGCGGTGGCTGAAGTTGTGGCGTTGGTCAGCGGGACGATCTCAGGCTACTGGCAGTGTGCATCGATCAGAATCAGGCACACTATACCGTCGATGGGTCCCGCAAAATCTACATGAAGGCGAGGCCACGGATGTTACGGTTGCTTCCATAGCTGAGACTCGACGCGTGGCTGCTTCCTAGTAGCTTGGCAGCAGAGTTTGAATTGTCTAGCCGGATCTCCAATCTGGTTGTCGACCCCAGGGCAGCGGACGTACCTTCCGGTGATCGTTTTCACGCGTCTCGTGCTAGGGTTTCCTGAATGGAACTGTCTAAAGACAGTTTGACATCGCGAAATGGGGATGACGACGCGGTCGATGAACATCAAGCAAGAGTCGATGATTGGGAGGGACTCGCACTGTAGGTAGAACTGACAGAGCTCACCCGTCGGTGGAGCTATCGGCCATCAACTTTTAACTTAAGCGATTACCTGCTGCAGTTTTACAGCAGCCGTCGTAGTTGGGGTCGCCCGGATGGCATCGAAGAAGGCTTGGCGCACATCGTTATCACAGGACAGCCATAACAATAGCCTCTTTCTCAATGAAATACTGCTCGCTTATAAGGCGAGAAAAGGCATCAGCTTGTCCAAAATCCTCAGGTCGAAGATAGCAGATGTAGAAGTCATAGCTGACGAGGATGATGGCCCTGAGCTACAGCCAGCTGGCAGAGAACACAGGAATACTCTTCTATGAGCCGAAGACGAAGAGGAGCGGCATGTGATCCGTACGAAGGGTGATTAGAAGGAACCTTCCGTCTGGCTTCTAACAACTCCAGGGATTTCTCTGAGATCTAATGTTTGGTAAACTTATTTACCCCTGTGCCGCATGCTACAGTACCTGCTTTCTGAATGGCTTGTGAAATTTGAGTCCAGCAGCAATTAAGATCTTCGGAGTGAGTACCACTAAGGCAGCTTTCTAAGCTGGTTCGGTACTTATGCTTCACCGATGGTAAAGCCAGTTTCTCAATAGCCAGTCGTTGCTGTCGGTGGAGTCGTTGCCCAGCAATAGTAAGAACAAAACGACAACATATCAATGCATGATCTGAGTCTAAGTACGTGCTCTAATAAGAAAGACAGTCTTGAATGCAACCATGCCACCTGTAACTAACAGCTATGTGGTCTATCTGAGACCAGGCCTGATTTGGAGCAGGCGGGCGCCAAGTATAACAATGACGTGCACGATGCCTAAAACGAGTGCTGGCTAAAAATAGCCTATGCTCAGCGCACAGCTGCAACAGTCGCCCACCATTATCTGACCGATGTGACGCTATCCCAAACCTGCCACCTAAACGAGATTCGGCCTCACCAAGGCGGCCGACCTGAGCATTCATATCTCCGGCCAGAACGACAAAAACAGAGCCACGTGTCGACCGAAAGAGAGTGGCCAGATTTGAGTAAAACGCGTCTTTGATGCCGAGGTGTAAACAGACACAATGAATAAATTCCTGAAAGTCTTGCTTTTAGAGCTGGTCTTAACAAAACCTGCCAAGCGAACGGCACAAAGTCTGTTGTTAACAGGAATCCAATCTATAAATGAGGCTGCGGCCGTCGAGCCCGTCAGCCCGACCTGTAACAGCGGCTGTGGAGTCACCCGAAGTGTACAACCAGTATCGGGTGGATAATGCGGGTTCTGTTAGTTCCATACGTTGACTACTGTCCTGGATTCTAGTTTCCGAGATACAGCAGACATTGACATACGAGTCTAACGTTTATGCAAGATCGGCCTGTTGACCTATCTGTTTTAGAGTGCGAATGTTGAAGGCACCTATATTAATTCGCATTCTAGGTCTAAGCAAAGAACGAGGGTGGCCTGAAGCTGAATGGCAATAGATGGAACTTACTGGGTCAGTATAACTAGGATTAGCTATACATGTTGTGCGACCTGCAGAGTAATTATCAGAAATGAGGGTTGGGAGAGGCCTGATATATAAATTGGATAGGACAGTGGGAGAGGGGTCAGCAGTAGCATGTTTTTGCCTATCCACTCTGCTGTATGTAGCAGATAGGGCGACCCGGTTTATACTGCGAAACGGCTGATGCAGTATGGAATTACTTGTGTTGTGACTATTCATGGTTAAGTGTGGGCTGAGATAATGCCAGGACGCCCAGATCTAGACAGGAGAACGATTAGGGTTCTCAACCAGTCTTTGGCTCAAAAGCTTACACCGCAAGGCAGCAGGTGGGTGGCAGTGTACCAGAAATGGTACATTTTTCGGAAAAAGATGCCAAACTTCTTCCAACCCTAAACCTGGAGGACCAGGAGACTGGTTTGTCAAACCACTGTCTATTGGCCTGTCTGGCATGAGTGACTTTATCGGTATAGTGGCTACACTGTTCCGTTTAGCCCAACAGGTCATCGATATACGCAAGCCGTCACACCGCGTCAAGGTCAAGCTTCGTTGTGACAGGCGACAGGATGAAATGATGACCGAAGTCACAACAAAGATGAGCGTCAAAGCCTTCTTCTCGAAGTGGCTGTAGTTATCTGCATCCGTGAGAATCCGTGCAGCGTGTACAATAGTCTCTTCAGACCCATCGGAGAAGAAGTGGGAGATCAGAGCGTCAACACCAAAGTTGGAGGCATTCACGGTCACAAAAATAGGGGGACTGGGATTGAGGTGGACCAGCAAAAGGTCGGACCCCAGCATGGACTTTAGCTTTTCGAAACCTGTGTGCACTCCGGAGACCAGTGCCATTGTGCATCTCTTTATGGGAAGATAGTTAAGTGGCGCTCGGATGTCGTGTAGGAAGGAATAGCGATAGCTGACGAGACCCAGGAACAAGCGAGGTAGATGAAACATCCTACGAAAGTGGAATCTGCTGGATGACACGAAGATTTTCAGGGTCTGGACGGCGGCCGGCGGCACTGAAGACAAATTAAGGTATTTGACAGACGACATGTAAAACTGGCACTTGTCTGCTCAAAGTTGCTGTCCATAATCCTGGACGCGCTGCAGAACAGCCGCGATTTGTTCTGGAAGGTCGTCACACGGGGGTCCAGAAATAACGACGTCGTCCAGATACGCAGCCGTACGAGACAGGCCGGATAGCATGGAGTCCACCGAATGGCAGTCCGGTGTACTGAAATAAACCACGATGTGTGCTGATCGTGGACAGGTCTTCAGGTCTGGCAAACCATAGTCTCCTGGCCCTCCAAGTGGAGGGTTGGAAAGAGGTTGACAATTTTTTTCAAGAAAAAGTACCAGTTCTGGTACACTGTGAATCACCCTCTGCCTTGTGGTACAAGCTTTTGAGCCTAAAGCTCTGGTTGAGAACCCTAATCGTTTTCCTGTTTAGATCTGGGCATCCTGGTAGTATATCAGCCCACATACAATCATGAATACTTACTTCAGGGACAAGTAAAGGATGGCAATTAGTTTCCAGAGCGGCGTTGGTCCCGGTAGAGAAATCAGTGCAGTTACGAACTGATCCGTGTGATTTCGTCAAGACAACGATGGAGGCGGCCCAAAATGAGTAGGTGACAGGCATCAGCTTTCTAAAATTCTTCAGGCGTTTGAGCTCCTCGTCGACGAGAGGTGACGAAGCGTAGGGTACGGGATGTTTCGGGTGGAAGACAGGTTGGGCCGCAGGTTTGAGGTTCAGAATCGTTCGAGCGTGAGTTCAACCGCCAAGACTCCCATCAAACATTGAAGTGAAGCGTTGAATTAGTTGAAACACCATGTGTGTTAAATGATGTGGTGGACTGCACTCGACTGCAAATATCCGTGATTGGTGGTTCTGCTAGGTCAAGTTGTTCCGGCCAGTCGAGACCAAGTAGATTGAGATTTGTGGTGGAGAGATAACAGACCCCATAGATGGCATCGTTCTTGAGGCTGACACGACAATGCAAATACCCAGTTAATTGCACTGTACCGCTACAAGCACTGATGGTGAAGTGGGATATCAGCTTGACTGGCGAACGGCCGATTGACTTCCATAGTTGATTGGAGAAAATCGTGATATCGGATGCAGTGTCGAGCTGGAGACGGGCTGGGTGCCCACTGACCAGAACAGACACGAACTTCCTGTGTGAAGCGCTATCAATTATGAAGAAGACAAGCAAGCTGCTGGACCTAGCGATCGGTTTGGACTTAGGTTGGCGTGGCAGCTTGTTGGATATGCATTGAATGCACGGCGTACGTGACTGGCAATGATCATCCTTGTGGCCCACACTGTTACAACGATGGCAGCGGTGTTGCCTGAAGGAGAAGCGGCGAGTGTCACGCTACGCGCCATAGTGCCAACAAGGACCAATCAGAGGCGAACGCCCAACTCAAATTTTGAAGAAAATGGCGGGCATTCAAATTTCCAAAAATCTAATTTTCTCGGCAATTAAGGTGAATTCCTAGGAGTGTCTTTTCCTAACACAAAGACAGTGCCAAAATGCAACCTTGTCAAGTGAATCAAAGAACCCTTTCTGACGTCTAAGAAGACAACAAGTATCGGCCCTCCATATGAATGGCAGAGTTCAAGCATCTAGAGGAGTGTGACGATACGATCAATGCAGCCATGGCCAGGGCGAGACCCGGCTTGCTCCTCACGGATATCTTGTTCGCGCGTTCCGTCCAGTCTACGAAGTGTAATGGTCGTATCATCAGCATCATAGACAGCAACACATCAATGCTTCCCACTGATGCTTAATTGTCACACAACCGTGAATCAAAAAGCAAACCCTGTGCAGGAATGAAGAATAAAACAAGCAGGGAAAGAGACCCAACCATTAAAGATGGCTATGTCTATATTCGAACATTCAGCATCAAGGTGCCTACATCATGCAGACAAACAAGCGAGCTATAAGCGAGGGTGAGGCGTCACCAGCAAGATACCTTCCTTACGGCTATCACTGCACTGCGTCATTAAATGCACTCACTTCACAGACAAATCGGCCAAACAACGACAACCTTCACGCCGATGTGCCCGATTTGCTACCACCTCACTTAACGTCTCCAGCCATAGACTCTGTGAGTCGCGAGGTACCCAGCCTGAGAGAAAAGGCCGACTTACAGTGACCTACAGCGGCTGCGAGCAAATTCAACACAATACGAAACACAATGGTACCTCGGTGATCTGCAGACAAAGTGAACGAGCTTCACTATTGTAGGTCACTAGTTGAAGTTGCCCTATGCGAGCGGTCCTAAGCAGACGCCTATAGTGAGAAGTCTGAAGACGACCCATGTCATCTAATCTGAGTAACAAACTCTAGTAACTGTAAATTAGCATGGCCCTCACAGCCGCCATACACACTCGACTCTTGAGCTCCAGACAAATGATTTCTAACGCTAGAGATGTCCTAGATTAAGGAATACTGCCTAACCTCTACAGAAACAATAGTCAATTTCGCCGCATAAACCCCTACAGCTGCACAGACTACCTCCTAAGTGCAAAGGCCGGCCGAAAACATCCCCAACTCCGTTATTCAACATTAACAGTACACAGTCACAGAAGTCTTGCAGAACCACCCTGCAGTTCCAGACTAAGAGGCACAACCCGAAGTATTCGGAAAGTCGCGAAACAGCCTCCAATATAGCCCGTGTCGCTTCAAAATTGTCGAACGGCAACACCCTGTTGTCCGGCACAAGCAAGATTGGTCAGTCGTATACCAGGTAGGTCACCAACACCGACATTTTTGAGTGCCACGAACAGCCAACCAACACTTAATGTATGGCAAGATTTTTTTTAAATGGCAAAAGTGGACAGCCTCGACGAACGCATTTTTGGTGTTGAAGTCGTCAGCAAGATCACTGTAGATCCTAAAATAAGCAGGGGTGTCGAAGTGAATCGCTGACAGTAGGTTTACGCACAAGTTCGGTATGCCACTAAGTCGAACGCACTACTGCAGTCGAGAAAAATAACAAGTCTCGGCAGGCCGCCGCTCCAAATTTTAATGGACCGTGAGAACTTGACCAGTACGCCTTCGTTCAAGACGAAATTCCGCCTGCTATGTTCTAGTGTTAACTCCCCAGAGCTAAGGTGAATCGATGAAGTACATCATCATATCATCACAGACAGCAATACATCAGTGGTTCACACTGATGCTTAACTGCCACAATGGATGTTAGCATAGTAAGCATGAAAACAAGCTAATTCTGCAGAATCCTTGATTCATATTTTGAATAGGGAAACAATTATCAAGTGTTTGTAATACGAAAGGACGTAGAAGGCGTTCCACAGACGTTGAAACAGCGGAGTTAAGGCTTATGTTGACGTCATATACTTTTCGTTAGCATAATCAATATCAGTCTTTCACCAGATAGGGGGTCCACACCGACCCCACTTAAGTGCCGCAGACAGTTCCATTATTTCGTCTATGAAGAAATTGAACAAAAATGGTGAAAATGGACAGCCTTGACGCACACCGCTCCTGATGCTGAAACTGTCAGACAGTTCACTGTAAACCCTAACCTGAGGTGAAGTACGGGAATAAAGCACCGATAGTATGTTCACATACGTAGTTGGTACATCCTTGCGTTTAAGCGACTCTAAACATGTAGATCGATCCATCGAATCAAACTCACCTTTATAGTCCAGGAATATGGCGATTGTTGGCCGTCTGTAACTAGGTAGCAGGCACTTAAATACATAGTACTGTTGGGATAATCCCACAATTAACCCAAAAAAATTTTTTTCATTCCATTACTGTATGAGCCTCCGTTACTGTATGAGCCTCCGCTTGAACATTATAAATACGGTGGTGTTTTCCAGCGTTTTTTGAAACACGTTTGGTTGCGGTCAAATATACTCTTGGCTGAAGGTTCCCTGTCTTCCTGTCTTCTTCATTTGCGGTGGTTCGTGCGTCGTCGTATAAG
>JTDE01001314.1:137562-160228 GCA_014338405.1 Paragonimus skrjabini miyazakii | reverse complement strand
TGAAGCACCCTCAGGCGTTAGGATGACGTATTTCATCTCGAAAATGGCAATGATCGCATTTGTAAGACTTCAAAATGTGAGCTGACGTCAATAACGGATTGTTTTCGCGAAAATGGTGGAAACCTTTTTCATCACGAAGCTAATACGTTTGGGACTTAGTCGATGTATTCCAATTTTTTCATTAACGCCGCTCATTTACAATTGATGTACTGTAAGTACTTTGCCTGAAATTCCGATTTTAAAATTTCATGAAATATTTAAAAATCGAGGATTCGCGCCAAAAGGACCGTTTTGGCTTTTGAACGACCTTCAAGGCGAATCCCGTGAAACGGATAATTGCCGAATATACTTCACCAACGGTATATAGTGCGCTCTACTTTTCCTGTTTTTTCCGTTGAACTGCACATGGAGTATTTGATTGAGTGACATGTTGCTTCCAGTCGCAACTGTCGCGCAGATTTCTGATCCGCATGGTTCATATGCGTTCGGAAGTCACTGTATATTTTAAATACTGCGGCGTTTATTTATTCAAAAACCATGTTCATCTCTAACGCACCGAAATCGTTCATTTAGTGTTCCAAACTCTTTGCGGTCGTTGATCTGATTCTAAATTAAAAACCACCCGTTTCGGGACTGCCGTTGGAATTAAGGACCATTCGTAACACACTATGAACATGCTACACACATGTTACACACATGTTAGGGAGTCACACGTGCATATCGAATCCCAGAACTGCACGCAAAACGTTTGCATGGGGCAAGAAGATGAAACAACGACCCTTTAACTACGGAGGCGAACATCTGTAGGCTGCCATCTTTGGTTACTCAGGCACTGATGTGCAGTCGATTCTTGGTAACGTTATTAAGCTCCTTGTTAGTTGCTCATTTGTGATCGCCAGTCGTTGTTACTCTGGTTGTCCGAAGACTACATTTATCTCCTTAATGAACCAAACATGTAAGCCGAAAGATAAATGGCACCGACTGAAAGGCTCTAAGAATAACAATTGATATCACGCTTCGTCCACTTATGGGCAATTTTTACTCGTTGTTTTTGAGGAAAAACAGGTTACATCGACTACATCGGCTCTCATGATGACACGCAGTAGGATACGTAGTAAAAAGGCAGAAAAACGGTTTTCCTAATATGTCCGCGAACCAAAAATTAAGTGACTGAAATTATTAAGAAGTCTTGTTGAAGATGAAAAAGAAGTTGCGTGCATTGGTTGAGGATTGCTATGTTTCACAGATAGTCGGTGACAAAACACCTTGTCATTCTTCCTTCTTTTCTCGTTGATCCTTCTTCTTCTTAGGTTCGAAATCCTCGTGGTAGCGATTGCGAATCTTCTCTCCAAAAACTGGCACGGCTTATTAAATCACGCGCGCGACAAATCATTTTTTCCACGAACGGTACCCTTGATATGTTACTCAATTCTGCTATCGTTCACTCGTGAAAAATTGTACTCGCGCAGTTTGTTCATCCTTACTCCACAAGTTTATATCGTTGCTCATGTGTACCTTCATGTAATTGCACTTGATCACTCCGCCATTACGTGACCGTTGCACTTGATCGTATCCACGTGAGTCGTTGGTCTCAGAGTTTGTATATTTGGTAGATTTGATATCGCGGATTGTTGTTATTATTCACTATTTGTTTTCAATGATTTTCTTGTACCTCGGCACCTTGTTAATAAAAGACCCACCTTTACAACCGTCTTCCCTTTAGATCCGTATTGGTTGCTCAACGGACTCAGACTCTATAGACGTTCACCGCATTACAGACGCGACCAATCTAGAGCCAGTTAATCGACAGACGTTGCGGATGGACCACGTGTAGCTCAAAGAACCACTAGACGTCCGGAATTAACACGAA
This sequence comes from Paragonimus skrjabini miyazakii, assembly GCA_014338405.1. Taxonomy (NCBI): domain Eukaryota; kingdom Metazoa; phylum Platyhelminthes; class Trematoda; order Plagiorchiida; family Troglotrematidae; genus Paragonimus; species Paragonimus skrjabini miyazakii. Next base: position 158,358 of record JTDE01001314.1, on the reverse strand, counting down.
CCACAGACCATTAAAACTCTCTGCAATCGTTGCTCGGCATACATGTCAACCATTTATTGACATATTTATTTAATCAATTCCGGAGTTTGGTCATCCGATTGCCGTAATGTCGACATGGCCCATATGGTAGAGGCTTTTTGGTTCATTTGCGCGATGAGATTCAACGGTTTGTCTTGTTGCAAGCCGACAGTTTTGTGTTCAGCGTGCTATTGGTGGTGGGGGGGAAAGACACTGGCAATACAAATACACCAACGTGTTTGTAAACGCTTGGTTTTCTGTGAAGGCTGAGATACGAGTGTGCTACAAGACAATGCCTTATTGCTGGCCACATATGTTACCCACGAATACTCTCTCTTACACGGAACAAATGCACTTTACCAAGTGTCAAGTCGGATAACTGTGTTATCCTACACAAGCAATCCAACGTAAATGATAAACACGAATCGGCTAACTTTCAGTGTGCGCATTTTTAATCATTCCGCGTTGTTTTTGGTCACGGTATTTTCCACGGTCCTTAAACCTCTCGCGCACAAAATAAGCTTATAAGTCACACTTGTTGATATCTCTGTTGAAATAAACCACAGTCACACACGATTGTATTACACGGATAAAGTTGTAATTATTCGTGTCTTGCATACCTTAATATGACGCTCGTAATCAGCTTACTGAATCTTTTGGAAAATGAGCTACTCTGGTTGCCACTTGCCGAATTATGTTGTTGTTATATTTTGGGATATTTTAATTCGTTCATTTTTCACGCGCTTGTTAGGTGTCTGTTGTTTAATCGTATTTGCGTAGGCAAACTAAAATGTATGCGGGCCGTTCATTAAGACGTCCACAATAACAACAGATAACAGAGAAAAGTTGACGCGAGTTGAATGTATCTCAGAGCTGCAATTTTACGGTGCATATATAAATATGTACATGTGTATGCTGTAGTGATCTCTACACTACAATATGTGTGAGCCAAACGATTCTGAGTTTTTGGAATACTGTGACAAATCTGGAGAAGCCGAATTAGTGGCTCTGTGCTCGTTCTTGATAGGAATCTCCGATGTCAACGGGCATTGGGAAAGTTTGGTCTTGTGCCGCGTGTGATACCATATGGCTTCAAGTATCAGTGAGCAACAACAGCACACAGTGGTACGTGTGTACCCTTCACCTTCATGTAACATAACTGATGATGATACCATTTGTGTAATCATAGAAACCCCTCTAGGATTTCAAAGTTTTCCGCAACTATTTATTGTGTGCGACTTCAATGCACTCAATATCCTAGTAATCAAAATTAGGAGGGACTTTGCTCAGAGACTATTAACATCCTTGTCGATGGTGACGCAATCGAGGGCTTAGACGAAATATTGCCAGACTGTGACGTGACATGATCATGGTTCAAAAGCTTCACTAGCTGACTTAATTGCCACAAACGAGATTTACCTGGTGGACTGAGTGGTCAAAACATCACCACCTAGACAAGGATCACTCATTCTAGACTTCTGACTTTGCCTACCATTGGGTGCAACGGGACAGGCTACCGTCCTAACTATTCAGTTGGGGCACTTTTAAAGCTTACGAATTTATCTCCGTTTATTCACTTTCGGTCTTAATTCTTTTGGTCAAGATCACTACTCTTCGAAAATACGACCGAATTCTCTAGCGAGGTATTCTAGTTGGGAAAATTGTTTGCGGTGTGTTGTCGTTTATTTCTTCAGCCGATAACTTTTTCATTCACGACAGTCTGTCTGATGTAATGAAAGTCAACCGTGGTGACTTGAGTATCCACCAACAAATAACTATATCTCCATGGCAGTCGGTAAGATGGTTAAATCAATGTCCGTGTCTTTCGCTACTCAGTTGCGTTGTTCTCTGTTCCGATCCTGGTCCGATCGCGTCATGCGTGCCTGCATATCGATTTCACCGAATCACATCTAGTTGGGGCTTTCCAAATGACTGAGTGTGCAGATAGTGACTGCGCACGTGCGTGCGTTCGGATGTGGAAGAGGGTATTTGAGCTGGCAAACGTGTGGAAGCCCACGTGCTAGTTTTGGAAGTAAGCATCATCTAGACTGGACAGTGTGACTCGTGGTGGGCAGCGTGAACGAGCGAGGTGACAGCTGCAAAGATACGCTCGTAGAGCGTGAACCTGATGTTGATTCAGCAAACCCGAATGCCCTCCACACAATTTCTGGAAGACAAGCAAGCACTCATAGCATTCACATAGCAGAAGGTTTTGCTAAAGGTTTATACAAACAAACATTTTTATTTGAATGCATGCGTCATCCCAGACAAAAAGTCCTCCGAACTTGTACTAAAGTCACCAAGCAGGGGGTATTCTTTCTGCCAATTATTTGGAAAACGACTGAAAGTTTACTACGTGGTGGTTTAAAAAAGACATCGCCTAAGTGGCACCTCAGTCCACCTTTGCAGGATCTTCGAAAACCAGTTCTTACTGCTGAGTTTTCCGTACTTAACGATCAAGTCATTTTTACCCGGGCCAACTCAGATAATAAGATGGGTGCAGACAAGATTCACTCCGAGTTACTGAAAAAAAGAACTGTTAGCCCGGCAGAACCCGCACATAAGATGTTCAAACAAACAACCTCTGGCACATAGAAAATGATCACAGTCACGCCTAATTTCGAGATAGACGATCAGTAAGTCACTGCTGTATACCGACGGATCGGCTTTAGTGCTGTTGTCTGCAAGATGATACAGCGTTTCGGCCAACGTGCTATCCTTCACCACGTTTAAGGAATGGCTGTCTTCTCTCTATCCAGCATGGTTTCATTCAAAAAAGTTAACGCTTACCCATAACGGAGATTTGTGAATGTTTTAATGAAGGTTAAAGACGACTGGCAACTTTCAACTGTTAACTTCTTTGGTTTTGCCAAGATATTCAACTGTATCCAACATGGCCGTCTCGAGCACAAACCAGGTGTTCATGTCTTCCAAGTAATGAATTTTTGTTGGATTGTCCCCTTAGGTGGCAGTACGGCTGTTACTGTGACAACCAGTTCAGTTATTTAGTATACAAACCTAATCCCTCTGGGAGTATTCTGAAGGTCATTCCAAGTTTAAAATAACGGAAAAATGGTACACCATCTTTTCTAAACGAGGTTTGTGTTTCACCCATGCACGCAATCTCAGCAACGACAAATCAGGGACATATCATTAGGAGACAGAAAATAACACGTCTCAAAGATTGGTGGAAAAGAAAAGAAAGGAAAAATTATAAGCATTCAATTCAATGTGGTCTATACTAAGACCAACTCTTACAGTCTGTGCCAGAATGGAACGGGTAAGTGGAAGCGTACAGTCCGTCAGAGTACAACTACTGGAGATCAAGGTCCTATCTAACAAAGAAGTCTTGCTCGTTTCAAACGATCGCTTCTGCTGCAAATACAAACAAATAATGTGTTCCTTGTGGCAAAATACAGTCCGCTGTGCGTAAGTCATTTCGTACTTGAGTGAAATGATATCAAGTGTGGATGGACAACTTCCATAACCAGTGGACAGATAAACTGGCCTGCAAAACTTGTGGTAAGAAAGTGCAGATTGTCCTCACCGTTCTAAAAAGCTCCTTATGACGTTAAATGCACTTCACCCTGAGAGCTTTGTGGTTGGAAATTGTTCAGACTATAACTGAAGGTACTGGTTATTAGGCCATCGTTGGGATTGTGTGTTCAAACCACTCTGGGCAATGTAAACTTCAATTGCCAGGTTTCTATCTTTCACTTTGTGTCGTGCAGGGCACTTAGACAGGAGCAAGCGGTAGATGAAAATTCACGAGGTGATCATCTAATTAGTTGACCCCACAACGATACACTGTAAATACGTCAACAATCTATGTTGATAGCGGCTTGACGTAGAAAGTATCACTGTGTCTCGTTTGTATACACAAAGCTACTTCTGTATACGCTCCTGAAAGGCGCAACCGCAGTATTCATGAGTGAGTGACTGAAAATTTCATCACTTTCTTACGTTCTCCTCAGTAATTGGAAAACGGACCGACTCTAACAAAAGTCAGCAGGCAGTCGGTTTGACCAGGCGTGCAACTGCATTCAATGTCACTTCGACTCCAATCACGGTGGTGTTAGATTCGGTCGTAGTGATATCTGAGTTGGCCAGAGACTCGTAAGAATCAGGCGTTTAAAATTGACACGGGCGAAAGGTCACACTTCTGTTTGTTTGCATCCAAAACAAGCACTTCGTGAATCTGAAGTACGAAACACTGTCTTCACTGTAACCAATAAGTTCCATAAGCCTATTCTGCCGTTACTCGTTGTTAGCCGAGTTCACTGAACACTGACAATGCACTCGTAAATGACAACTGAGGCACTCTTTCAGAATGCTTTTGAGTGTTCTGAAGCGCGCCAACAACAGTAATTACTGGTCCTAACGCAGAGGGGAAGTGTCTGTGGGTATCTTTCCACATATGAATGAAACATTCGGAACCTCATAACGAAGTGTTAAGCGCCTCCATCATGTGCGTACTTCTGATAATTACTCAATGGTGGAATTCATAGCATCACAGCGTGTTGCGTTTATTTTCATCCCCTCTACCCCACTATTTCTCTCTAGTTCGTATTATAGCCTTTTATTTCCGTTTAAGTGTGGTTAATATACCATTCACTTAATAGACTATCTGAGACGACTGAAACAGGATTTACAAATGAAGTTAAAAAATCCTGAATGTATCAAGCATGTATTACAATAGGGATCACCGAGGGTCTTATTCAAAATAACGTACTCAAAAGTGACGGTAACCTGGTATGAGATTGTAAAGACTGAGTACCAACACTAAAATAACCTCAGTATGAAAATGCTTTATAAGCCTTCATGTGAAACCTGAATTCAGACAATGAGTTTGAGAAAAACACAGTCAACCTTACTTACGAGGAGAAGTTTTTAAACTACTTACGGGTTTGATGTGGGATTGATGATCAAGTAAGCACAGTACGACGTGTGTGCCAGCCCAAACGAGTGTTCAGCATTGAGACCGCTTAGTTTGCGGCTATCAAGCTGGTCTCTGATTCATACGCTGTGGCTGATTAACCCCAAATTGCTACTCGTGACTTCCATTCATTTAGATATCGACGATCCTACGGTGACTTAAGCTTTGTACCCGTTTATTTGCTTACTATCACGTAGCGTACTTCATCAACCTAGTGGCTTATAGCGACCAAAGACCTCAAGATGCATAGCTGTACAATATTCGTTCACAACTCTTCTTTAGACACAAATGTTTTCTCACAGAAGTACTAGTCACTTGAACGGCGTTTTTTGAAGTGGTTGGTAGCGGTTTGTAAACCATTTTTACAGCATGATCAGACATCCCTCTGGGGAAAGCTCGTTACATTCGTTAACTTAATGTGTTTTACTCACATGATCCGCCGTACTGTACCCTAATGCACCCCGCGTTCAATGATCACCCTTCATACTGACTGTAGTCTTTAGTTAACTAAAGAATGATCTGAATGGATTTGAGTAATCCGGTCAACCAGTCCGGGATGAGTACCGGTTACCAAAATCGTCATGATTTCGATACGCTATAAACTACTTAAACGCGCAAAGCCAAAACTTCAAACACGAGAGAGAAGAAGGATTTTTACAATGGAACCAGGAATGTCAGCAGTCTGACAATCAACCAATCAGGGACACATTGGCCAGACTACCAACACTCAGTGGGAGAGGTTAGTAGAAGGTCTTCATTGTGCATGCTCGGGGGGTTTGCTTGGCTATTCAGCTTCACACAGCTACGCAGCACGATGCCAAACGATTGAAATAGACCTTTGTTAGCTGCGGTATTTCAAACTGAATCTCGCTGTCACATATAATCTAATACATGATTGTAGGTTCGCCGTCAATCCTGTGATTCGCCTGAAACCAAGCCATAAGTGCAGCTGTGATATTTTTATTGTTTTGTGCCTCATTTTCATGGTCACGTAGTTGCTACACCGGACCGCACTGTACACCTTTGTTCGATTTATTAAAAGTGGATACTACACTTTTGAGTAAAACCTTGCTACACGCAGGTGTTTGTTCTTCTTCCAACGGTCGGTGACTGGTAGCCGGCCAAAGCATTCCATTGTTGAAGCAAATTTCAACTCCAGCGCTTTGCATAATCAACTATGCTCGGAACACTCCGAATACTTCCTCGGTACCACTGGGTACTTCATGAACATTATTAATTTTTGATGAATTAGTTATTTGACGTCACTCGTTATGTCGTATCGAGGCTTATTGCAGTCCACTCATTTTTTGCACTACATAGGCCCGAAAACACAGAGTTCACTCTTCCAAGTTTTGGAGCTCAAAAGTTACTTTCCAAATTTTTATGGTGAAGTTTTCTTATATTTCAGACAACTAGGGCCAATTAGTGCCAATCAGAGCCAGTGAGAACAAACACGAATTTAGACAGAACTTAGAAATCTTCTTGACCTTGTGTAACGGTTTATGAATTTCCAGACTGCTTATATGAGGCTAGCATTTTTGAAAACGGACCTGATATCACCTAACTAATCATATATTTTATGAGGACATACGATGATATGGGCATCACATGAAAGTCACTGCAAACATTTTCATATTGCGTTGTCATATTTCATTGGTTTCGGAAATACGGGTATGAAGTAATTAACTTAGTCCAACCCCAGAGCTAGTATTGATGCAGTAGTAATAACATCTTAAATAAACAAAGCAGGTGTTTGCCTCGCGAAAGCTTTCGCACAATTTATCGTCAACAATGTAATAAAATAGTAGTGTGAAATAGGCTTAGTGATAATCATCACATCTGCCACATTTTAATTGTGTCAGTATTGTTATAGTTTCTGCGTTATTTTTTTTCTGCGGCGTTCAACTGTGGTGGTTCATTCTCAACAGTATCTTCAACCGAAAGACTTGAACCTGGAATAGACTCAGAAACATCGGTGCTAATAATAGACAATGCAGGGGTAGAAGCAGTAAATTGTAGACAAGTTGATCGATGCGTGTGGGATGGACAGATGCATCATCTAAACCAAGTATGCCAGACATTCGAGCACCCAGGTTGTTGAGCACAATCACTCAAGATAATCGGAGGTCATCGCCACGATGATACGCAACTTCAGTTGATCCCAAGCTGAGCATGTTGGTTCGAAGAACACGGTTCTTGAATAGCTTAGCTAGACCGCTCCCCATTGCTGATTGGTGAGTCTCGATACTGCATCAATAAATAACCTACGTCATTCTCCAGTTCCCAAAATCGGATGGATCAATAGACTCGATCGTACACAAAGTTGCAGCACCTATCCCGAACAGCATTCAAATAGTAGTCCCAAAAGGCATTGAATCAAAAGACCGCATATGGTTCGGGATCAAACCGAAGGAGGACATATTATGGATCGTCAGCTTTACCTTAGTCTGGGACCGGCAGCAGCAACCAAGAAGAGAAGGAGTTAGGCAAGAAGGACTCAAGTTCATCCGGTGGTGCTTAAAAGCGCGCCAAGCGAAAGTTTGTAGAAATTTCGGGTTCGTTGAACAACACTTGGAGTAGTGAAGATGAAATATCCTATAATAATTGAAGAGTAAATGATCCGTTAGGAAGGTGACAAACATTTTGTGCGTGTGCTTAGATACATGATAGAAGAAAGTCGCACTGAGTTCGTACCGGGATTCCTAAAGCAGGCATTCACAGTAGCACGGCCAGGATACTTGGAGATGCCATACGATTGTTGCTCAATAAAATTTCCTGATTTCACCAATGCACCTCATGCAAAAAATATTCTACATCGTCCGAGCATTCAAAGTGGCGTCTTGGTGGAAGGAATGGCAAAGTTTCGAACGTTCGGCCGTTTGAGAGTCCTGTCCTGATGTCCATTCATTTGTCTGTTAAATCTTGATGCCACTTTCCTGTTTCCTTTCCTGTTACCAACAAATTTGCTCCGAACTTTCCTTCATGCAACCTACATAGGATGATAACGAAGTTCGTTAGCGCTTAGAATTTTCACCTCATGGAAATTTTCTGACGTAAACTTGACCATCAGCGTTATGCAGCGTGCAGCCCTGTTGTAGGCGCCATTTTGGATTTCGATTGTGTAAGCCGTGTGAGTGTCTTACTGAGCCTCTGGTTCATGCTTGCATCTGTTGTCTCTATTTACAAGACTATCTTCAAAAAAACCGTCCCCTGTGCTTCCACGTTACACCAATTTGATTTGCGATTGTAACGGATGCATAAATATAGAATGCCCGGCTTGCCTGTGATGTTAGTTTGGACGACCTTGTAAACAGTGAGTTGATACTACATCACATCTGTCGGATCAAATATTGTGGACAGGTAAGTTGTTTTTCAAGTAATACATACGTCCAATTTCACTGTAAGTTGCTGCTCTGTCATTTCTAGATGGGTTTGTCGCACTGTACTATTATTATTACTCATATGTACCACTTGAAGTTATGCGCGCTGACCACACGCTCCTGAACGTATTTCTCAGGTGAGTTGAGGAACGTATTAATGTTACAAGTGTTAAGTAAGTAAGTTCAGATGAGTAGTTGTACAAAAGGTCATCGACCATCTACTAGCAGGAACACGGACATAACAGTCCCTTTCTAGCAAAGGATAGTTAGTCAGACGTCATAAAAATGCTTTCTGAAGTGTAGTGCTGAACGGCTTAGTTGGATATTAAACATGGTAAGATCTACGAGGTTCACCGGGGAATGAAGTAGCCGAAGCTGTCAAACGTGTGAAACCTAATGAGAATTAATCGAGCAAATTGTCAACCTGTGGTTGAGTTTAGTGCCGTTGGTAACCATGACTGCCGTCAGTCGATAGCAAAAAAGGATTGATATGTGGCGATCAAATGGCGTTCCCAAGCGTTGAATAATTCGTTGACCATTCAAGTTCACACTGAGCGACCTGTAGTATAGCAGTCCAATTAATGTCCTTCTGAGCACCCAACGACAGGGAAGATATTCTATCTTCGAAACGGTTGGCGATAATGCGCCCGTGAAAACTGGATATGAAACGGTACTAGTTGAAGCGATGTGCAAGATAATTAAACCACACCCCAAATGTGAAAAATCTTTAGAAATTCGATAAGGAATGTATCCGTACAACAAAGGCGATAAAGAGGTACCGTTCGGTAATGGGGGACAACAAAACGGAATTGAGCTCACTCAGGCAAATGGTCATTGGTTGAATCGGAGCAAAGCGACTGTTTGCGGATCGATAAATGGCAGTAATTTTAAGTAACTGAAAAAAAGACAGAAGGATTACACATTTCTCAGCGCATTTGTGAGAAACACGCTCACACTGACGTGATTAATATATACATTGCAATGCGATACGCATAAATGCAAACCATACGCATAAGTAATAAGTGTACAATACATCTAGTACGGGAATAAATTAATAAAACAGACATCATAGGAGAGACAAATTCCAGTTGAGAGAGGAATATCTGAGACACACTTTTAAAAAGATAGTTCTCAGTATCTCCAATGTCCGATAAAAAACTGAGTAGTTACATTAATTCTCGCTTCACAAGATAAACACTGGCCTAATAGTCAAGGTCAAGCCAGAAATAGGTTATTTGAGGATGGAGAAAATGAACGGTTGAAGAAGATCGCCAATATTTGTTGTAGAGAGTTCCGGCGAAGTATGTAGAAAATTTTGTCAGTGAAGGGAAATTGGAAAGGACAAAATTTTGTGGAGAAATGGGCGGTCCTCTGGGCTGAGCTTTGTTACGCTCACAAAATCGACGGAATTCCGCAGACCTAGCAAGTTGCCTAACCCATAAGGGATTTTAATTGTCGGGACGTTGTGAAATGTTGTGCGTCAGATTTATTAACGTAATCAGGAATGAAAAGCAGAATTACGTGATAAACGGAAGAACGTAGAATGATCATGTGAAGTATGATGGATAATGGAATAAGTAGCTTTCTGTCCGAAGCTTTCATAGTAAGTTTACAGTTTTGTGTTATTTAATAGAATATATATCACAATCAAACAGTTATTATCGCATAGCGCGAAAACAGGCTGGTTATCAGCCTTTTCTGGTATATGATTACAGCCTGATTCTCAAGTCATTTTGGCATACACAGTCGATATGTGGAACGGAAAGAAGGTTTAACAACACGAAAAGATTGTCAGGTGGTCTATCAGGATGGGAAGAGGCACGGGTGGTAAGGCGAGATTTGTCTGTGATCATATGAGACAAACAGGCTAATGTATATATATATATTTAAAACGGTGTCTGCGTGCACAGCTTTTGTGTACTGAACAAAGATTAACATTAGGCAGGAAGTAGGAGCGTACCAGGATAATTTTGTTATTACTAACGGGCGTGTGTATATCAACACCATGTGCTGATTATAGTTTTGTTGTTTAATTGCAAGTCTTAGACATAACTGTGTACAAGATCTATTCTCATGAAGTCATTAATAAGCTCCGAAATCCGGATGAATACTTCCAATGGTGAAGTTAGCAGCTTTGATCAGTTCGAAGTGTACGTGGTGCAGCAACATGTGACACAGGGTTTCCCCTCAGACGCTATTAGGTCCGTTTTCAAATACCGTCTTCAGGTAGGCAGAGTTTGAAATTCCACGTGACGAACGTTAATGTCAAGAATATTTCTAAGCTTCGTTTGGATTGATTTTTATTCTTATTGGCTCAAATTGTGTGTGGCAGTCTGTTCCAAATTTAGGAATAATTCATCAGGAGAAAACTTGAACGCAGAGGTCCACGGGATTCAAAAGCTATCAAAGTAACTTCATTGTTCCTGAGGTTGTACTCTGCGCTGTATTGTAAGCAAATGTCGAAGTTGACAGTGAACTTATTGCCATAAATGATTAATTTTGGCGTTTCGAAATGTACAAGGCTCAGACTGTATAACAGTAGGGAAATAGGTAACAGTAGCTGAGGTGAGAATAAAGATGCTTAATACAGCTTATTTAAAGAAGATAATGAAATGCAGGGCCACACCTTCCATCATTAATCAAACCTAGTAAAGCAATCTCAAAAAAGGTTCAACAGATCTTAACAAAATCAACACTGGGCCCCCAAAACCGGTTAATTGTCTAAACTCGGTGTGAAAATAGGAACAACGGCAAATATCCGGTGCACCAGAGGGGTGTGTGCCCGTTTCATCCGCAGAAACCTCGTTTTAACCTGAGAACGCTTCTAGAAAGCAAAGTGATCTGAAGCATCTACTCACCTTGCCATTTGAAGTTCTTCACGTTACATGGCGTACGTGTTCACCATCACTTGGAACTACCCCGGTGTTTACACCATGTGGCCAAACATCACTGAAGGTCCTTTGGCGATGGACAGCTACATCGTTTACCTGGAGATTGCGCAAGGCCCTAAACCAGTTAGGAGTAATATGTAACCCGGCGAGATATCCAGGCCGTTATGGTCTCGGGGACACACAAGATAAGTGTTGTGCTTGTTTCCAGCCCTTGGTGTAGCGTTCACATAACAATCTCATTCGTAAGCAAGCATAAATTTGGACGCAGCCATAGAAAACCACTGGAATTACCCGCATGAGGATTTCCCAGATTGTCACAAACAGACATGGGTGGCCTATCATTGAAGATTCGGTCGACGTCCTCCATGTGGGTGCGAAGCGACTGTTCATTCATACTTTACATGATCATTTCACGCTCTCCTGTTTATCACGTAATTTTGTGTTTCATTCTCGATTCCACGATAAATTCTAACGCGAGACAAAATTCCATAACGTCCGGACAGTCAAAATCCCTTACTGGTTGGACAATCCGCGAGGTCTGTGAAAATCCGTCAATTTTGAGGAAATAACGAAGTCCAGTCCAGAAGATCCTTCATTTCTCTGCAAAAATTGGGACCCTTCTATCATCCTTCATCTTCGCAAAAATTTCCACATAATTTTCCGGAACCGTCTACATCAAATAATGGGGAAATTCGTCGACTGTTCAGTTTCTCCATCCTGAAAATTTTTTTCGGGCACGACCTTGAACATAAGGCCAACGTTAACCTTGTGAAGCGAGAATTGATGTAACTACTCAGCATTTTTTACCGAACATTGAACATTTTGAGAACTGTCGATTTTGAAACATGTTAGCTAAATGCTTCTTCATAAACTAACATTTTCCTCTACTATTATGTCTGTTTTGTAACTTTATTTCCATTATTGGTGTCCTGTACAATTAACATTTTTGAGTACGGTATGCATTTCATGTTACCACGCGTATACTCATCACGCTTTTCTGAGCGTGTTTCTCACAGATACATTGAGAAATATACCATTATTATTAGTGTTATTACTGGTTGTTGTATCACCGACGACTTGCTCGCATCACGGTTCAAATCATTCCTTCCAAAACTACATTGTAATGACCTGAACCTGAGGGATTGAAATACCACTGGACCCTTTGATTCGATAACCTATCCTTAAATGCACATTGGTTTGGGGATCGTAACGTTCGTTTTAGCCGTGAGTCGGCTGTTACTGTGAGTGGGTTCAGATCTGCCCGCCTCCCCAGAAAACGCATAAAAGCAATGAGTAGATAGTCCTGAGACACGGAATAGGCTGCTCGCATGTAAATGGCACGAGTGCGTGGGCCGGTACCAGCGCGAACGTAAAGTTTGAGCACGTTTATTCTCATATTAACAAACACATTAAAGCAATCCATCTCGCAGTACCTGAGCGGGTGACCGTCTATTGATGCTATCATTTGGTTGCAATGCTTGGCGTGAAACTTCTTACAGTGACAGCACTCACTTAGTGCCTGTTTAACGTCAGCCACATCCTTCAGAATCCAAAACTGTCTTCTATTGTTGGCAGGCACATACCAGGTAACCATGTAGCCTTCGGGTTATTGATGACGACGGACCAAGAAGTTTGTGACAGCACTGTGACGGGGAATGATCATTAGGTTCACACAGTCTCCATTCTGCGGTCGGATTCTACCGTCAAGATACAGGACTTTATCCACCCCAGTTGGTCACAATCTTCTTTGTCTAACTCAAAACTGGAGTTTATGGTGGAGGCACTTGGTACCCCTAGTTAGCCAGAAAACTTGTGCTCTCATAAAAACCTTATTGTTTTCGGGCAAGAGGTGTTCATTTCGTGCGCCAAGTGGTCTCAGTATATCTGACGCATTTTATCTGGCACACATCACGACCAACACAAAGCTAACATAACGAGATAATCAAGCGTCGACCCGCAGTAGTCCACTCCATCTAGGGTAAATTGACAACTGTTCGTCCAACACGAAACTGAAGCTTGACTGCGTAACCATAGCAAGTGGATATCCAACCTCAGGGTCTTCCGTTAACACTTGCAAAAAAGCAGGCAACTTCGGCTATTTTCCTTCGGGATTCAACAGATAGCTCGGACTCCGTAGCCAGAACTCCATCTCTTTGATTAAACCGTGTGATACTTCTCTACTCGTCACCTCGGCCGGATGAAACTCTGAAGGTCCATGTTTCCACTGGTGGGCGGAAGTGAGGTAATGGATGAGCCTGATCCCCCATTCGGTGGAGCTATATTCAGTAGCTTCTTTATCATTATGCAGTACACATCAGTCCTGTTCCCTCGGCAGGTCTGACTCGTAGCAACCACTCACAGTCTTCACGCCACTCTTAGTCCTATTTCATGCTTGTGTGCTCCAGGAAAGCTCATTTCCATCTGAAATGGTTTCGTCAGCAAAATCTGACTCATGTCTTAGCTGGACTCGGAAGTCTAGTGGTTCTTTGAGCTACACGTAGTCCATCCGCAACGTCTGTCGATTAACTGGCTCTAGATTGGTCGCGTCTGTAATGCGGTGAACGTCTATAGAGTCTGAGCCCGTTGGGCAACCAATACGGATCTAGAGGGAAGACGGTCCTAAAGGCGAGTATCTCATTAACAAGGTGCTGAGATACAAGAAAATCATTGAAAACAAATAGTGAATAATAACAACAATCCGCGATATTAAATTTACCAAATATACAAACTCTGAGACCAACGACTCACGTGGATACGATCAAGTGCAACGGTCACGTAATGGCGGAGTGATCAAGTGCAATTACATGAAGGTACACATGAGCAACGATATAGACTTGTGGAGTAAGGATGAACAAACTGCGCGAGTACAATTTTTCACGAGTGAACGATAGCAGAATTGAGTAATATATCAAGGGTACCGTTCGTGGAAAAAATGATTTGTCGCGCGCGTGATTTAACAAGCCGTGCCAGTTTTTGAAATCGTTCACTAGAGATTCAAGTTAACAACGAGTAATCTGTTGATCCAAGAATGCCTTTCTCAATAACCAACGGCAGAGAAAATAATCTATCTTCGAAGCGGTTATTGAGAAGGCTCTCGTGAAAACTGGACTTAATACGGCACTAATTGAACCAGTGTACATGAAAATTAAATCTCACATGGAATGTGAAAAATCCTCAGAAACTGGAAGTAATGGAACGTGGGGCCACCCTTCAACACTAATCATACAAGGCACCGAAATCTCAGAATGATGCGGCAGACCCTAACAAAACCAACACCGACTTTCTATAAGACATAGCAATCGTTACTTAACGCAAGCAGCTACTTTTGCGTTCATCAAGTCATAACGTCTATCAAGACCTAATTTACCCGGACGAGGTTTACGCAGGGTTCATTCAGGTGCATTGTGGTACATGAACGTCTCAGACTTCAACCGGAGATGATTCTACTTCCATAAGGCTAAACGTTGATGCCAAGCCTCTACTTCATTACCCGTTAGCTGCAGGGACGCCACATCCTTTTGGAATCTCTGTGCTGCTTTCAGTTAGACCCTCAGATGAAAATCTTCGAATTTATTCCACTTTTCTACCTCAGATTACTAGACGACGACTAAATACATCACCTGAGATAGGGTGTTTTCGAAATAAGGAATGTAAGTCATTTGATATTCGATTGCATGCCGTTGCACAAGTTCCGTGTAGAATACCAAAAATCACGTGACAAGCAGTTCCTGCAAACCACTCGTAATTACAACGGGTGTCCCGAGCAAAGTAGTGTCAGACCCGTCATCCAAAAGGGCGTGCGTTGTTGCTGACGCTTCCGGACCAGCCAGTCTTACTGTGACAAATTCTGGATACGCGCCGTTTTAGCTAAACGTAGCACAGCGCAAACATGATCACTTATTCGTCCCAGATTAGTTCCGGTTTGTTGTCATGAATGATGATAACGCCGACCACGGCCAGGTACAACACATTGAACCTGTACCCTCAAGACCTAGAAACATGGTTCGCTTTCAGGTAGACGAAACAGCGTCCGCTGTTAGTCAACGACTGAATGACAAAAATGCATGACCAAATGTATCGTGGTTGTCCTTACATGCCCGTCACTTCAAATTCATTCCCTCATAATATACGCCTACTCTGACGTTGCGCTTTGAGTGCCAGACTCCCAAGGATTCAGAGGATGTTGGCTTACTCGTCCTGCCTTTTGAGTTATCCGCCAACTGTTCACACCGACTGGTGCTGCTCGCCACATACCTCTCCACAATTTTTGATAGGATGTTGAAGGTGGATTCCCCTCCGGAATCGGTTAGGTTCGAAGGAAACTCTGCCCAACTTTCCCGTGAATGAAGGGGAAATCGCCCAACCGGTTTAATGTGGTTGGCAGAGCAGCTTATTCCTGCGCCGTCATCTAGCTAAATCAGCATCGTCTGACAGCTCTTTATCGGACCGTCCAGTTCGGGCAAACATCGACATCACCGGCGACTAATTAAGGATCCATAAATACCTCCTTATTCACTACTAGTATAATATCATACCGGTGGCCAAATTGCTTGGGCAAAATTCCCACTACCTCTATAAATCCTGTCACTTTTGACAAGAGCGCGAAGTGCTTGACTGTCTTTTTAGCCAGGCTACGACAATAGTCCAACAGATATCAAAGTTTAAATCGATCGTCGACTAGCTTATCTGCCATATTACCTTCACAGTTCCGACAAACGTACAGCAATTCCTTAGGGACTCATGGAAGCTGTTCGTCACACTTTTTGGGAAACTGGCTTCAAGAACTGATGGTTTGAGAGCATGTTGTAACGACTCAACGCGGCTTAAACCAAGGGGTTTTGTTCCTGAGGCCCATTGTTAAACAAACAAGCTGATATTATCCCTTGACGCAACGTTAAATCGGATCATCGCTGTAAAAGCAACTTCGAACTCCACAGGCCCGCGGAGTCTCAAGTGGCCCAAGCCTCAATTCTAGCTCCACTGCATTTAACGTCGGTTCTCCTGAGGAGAGGTTATCAGAAGTTTCGTTAGAAACATGCATCAGAGCCTTACTAAGACCAACGGGAGGAACTGCGGGGAATGTGGACACAAGTTCCTTCCACTGCGGTGTGGCCGCTGTCGTTCTTAAGGCTACCCCAGAGCCGGGCAAGTGATTAGTCCGACGAGCCCAGCACAAACGGCGAGTATAATTAGCAATCTTTGGTTGAAGTTGTACCCTATCAATACGAAGGTGATAGAAGCATCTAGAGAGTGTTAACTGGACGAATCATCTGTAAATTCCACAGAATTGAGTTTAATACAAACAAGAACGTGAAGTGAAAAATGCGGACATGTGATATTCCCTCGCCCACTAACTATCTAAAACGCCTTTCCTGAAGAGCAATCGGAACGTATTCCAAACAGCCATCGAACTAGAGAACGCAGTGAGGTTTAGAAACAAACCGTATGTTTCCAGCAATGTTTGGAAATATGATAAGTAGTTAGCTTTAGCCTAGTCTGGGACCAACGACAGCAATCAAGAGGAGAAGAAAGAAAGCGCGAGATGGGCTACAACCCATTCGGAGGCATCGAAAAACGCGCCAAGCGAAAAGTGCGTGGAACGTTTGAGTGTGTTACACAACGCTCGAATCGGTACAGGTCAGACGACCTTGAAGAATGGAATAGTAAATCGGTCGTTAACAGAAGAGCAAGCATTTGCTGCGTGCATTTATTTGCACGACTGAAGAAAGTGGCACTGAGCTCACAACAGCTTTCCTATAGCGGGCGTACACAGAACCATGCGCACAGGACAAACAAGCGAGAAAACGCGGTTGCAGCCGGGATTTTTGGAGAGGCCACACGATCGTTGGTTACTACAAACGTCACCTTACTTATGAGTGTCCGACAGGTTCTCGTCAGGACTGGGGAGTAGTTCGTGTCACCTTGATGCAACCTCTACTGGCAGAGAACTGTACGATTTTACATAAAGTATCACCTCATAGAAATGAATAACTTGTTACTACATGACAGCGCAAGCATGCATTCAAATCCTACGCCAGTCAACATCTCAGTCACCGGTTGAAATATCAGAACAATGGCGAGGGAATTGTTTTTCACGGTTCGGGTTAGCCTTAACCATAACATCATTTCCCAAACTGACTCAATCATCTTTATTCTCACCTCAGCTACTGTTACAGTTTTCCCTACTGTTGTGAATTTCCGTGCGCTAAATTGAAACCTTTTTTCTTCTATATCTTTTCTCCAGTAACTTATAATTTCTGTCATTCATCAATCATTTGTTTGAGTGAGACTAATTGCGTTTTTATCGTCCACCCTTACCGAGCGGTGCCTAGTTATCGCTTTTGTTGTACGGATACATTCCTTGTCGGATTCCTAAAGATGTTCCAAATTTGAGATATGGTTTGATTATCTTTCACATCCCTTCAACTAGTGTCGTTTCAACTTCAGTTTTTACGAGCGCATTACCATCAACCGTTTCGGAAATAAAGTATCTTTCCTGTCGTTGGGCGTTCAGAAACACATTGATTACATTGTCATATTGCCCTCTCCCGTCATGAAACACCGTCATTGATTGAGAATGACGAAGTTCGATATTGTGGAATTTTTCAGCTGTCCTGATATGGTGTTAGAGAGGTTGATCCTGTTAATCGGAACCGAAAGTTTGTAACTGAACCATGAAGCAGTTCTCTGCCAGTAGAGGTTGCATCAAGGTGACACGAACTATTCCCCAGTCCGGACGAGAACCTGTCGGACACTCATGAGTAAGGTGACGTTTGTAGTAACCAACGATCGTATGGCCTCTCCAAAAATCCCGGCTGCAACCGCGTTTTCTCGCTTGTTTGTCCTGTGCGCATGGTTCTGTGTACGCCCGCTATAAGAAACCTGATGTGAACTCAGTGCCACTTTTTTCGGTCGTGCAAATAATTGCACGCAGCGAATACTTGCTTGGAATTGGCTTCAATCTTTCCGCGGGTAACTCAAAATTTGATTAAAATTACCTCGCTGTTATTGTCTACGTATTAGTTGTTTTATTGGTGCCTCGTGCATCAAAAATTACATTTGATTACTGCTATTCTTCAGGGAATAACACACTGAATAATTACCTATTGATACTTTAGGGGTCTATTCTATCCGTTTCTGTATCTTTTTTATATTGTGTATTGCTTGTTTCTATTGACAATGACGCGAGTAAGGTCTTCCAGTGCTGGGACCCAAATGACTGATGCAGAGAGCATTTGCGGTTGTTATGGATGCAAAATGTCCGCGCAGAACGGTATGCAGTGTCACCAGTGCCAGAAGTGGCATCACTTCAAATGCGCTGCCCTCAACGAACCCCAGTACAGGCAACTTGCTTCTTCCGCTTTGAATTTATCTGCATGAGCTGCAGATTTGACGAAAGTCAAGGCGCCGCTTTGCCACTAGGTATTTACGCACGCGTCAAGAAAAGTGTAGCGACGCAGAAAATCTGCAACTGTAAATGCGGGATGTTCTTCTTAGCACTATTTGTCCTTCTGTTTCTCCTATGGGGAATAGGATGGAGGAATACCAGCGGACTCTGTCCGAAATGAAGCTGGAACTCCAGTCACTAAATGAATACATAGCGCTTACCCTCCCTGGTATTACGGTCACCAAGAAGGCAGTTGCCCTGTCAACTGCACATATAGAGGAGGCAACGGCGAATATGAAAGAAAAAGCTCTCAGAAAAAGGAGAGTTGTTTTATGGGGCCGCTTCCCCACAACATCACCAACCAAACTAGCTAAGTCAGTTTCGGATTCTTCGTTCTCGCCGGATGTTACAAATCTTGTACTCACAAGCAGGCTACGCGCCAAAGCAACCAAAATGTCACTCGGCCTTTTGGTAACCTTGCCAGCCTTGCTGAGTCCCGAAACAGTGGTGGAAAGTTCAGAGGCTTTGAAATCCACCAACGTCCAGCTGAAAGGCGTTTCTTTCGACCGCTCTCTGCAAGAGAGGGCAAAACGGGAGCAGCAGACTAAAACTTAGTCATGAATCGTGGCAGACCGGAAACTACAACTGGAGACTAGGGTCATGGTTTCTGCTCCAGAAGTATCCACACAGGCCTATATGCCAGTGGTGGAAAGCTAGGACGCTGTTTCCGTAGTCGCCATTCCAACGACTTACGCCTCAAGCACGGGCAACAGTGTCAGAGACACCACAAAATTGCCGTTCTCCGAGTTACCCACGCCAAAAGCCACCAAGAGGCCTCACAGGAAATTCTTCCTTCCCAGAATTCGGATCGATAGGGGACTGCTTGGGCCGCCGCCTGTGAATGAAAAAGCATTTTGTTGCTCCGTCCCACAGGTTATTTCTATCGGTAGACCCATCGAGCAGCGCACTTTACCCCTCCTTAAGCCCTGTATTCAAAAGACAAAAAAGTCAAATTTTCCGTTGGGGATAAATCCCAAACGCCAGCCCAAAATGAGGGATTTATCAGGGGTGCAGAAGCTGTAAGTTGCGGCACCATAAATGCTGGCCAAGCGTCCTGTAGGAAAGCTGACATACGCACAAGCGGTGACGTCGCGTCCGCGGCCTTACAAGAGGGCCACCAGAGTCACTCGGCTGCCCAGACCGAGCACAATCACACCACCATCCTAAGTCTCATTTCACAAACTCTTTCTCGCACCCTCCTATCTGTTTTCCTGGCAAGTCATGTGGGGAAGTAGCTCTCGAGTGTATGTATACGAACTGTCTGAGTTTGCTTAATAAATTACCGGAAATCAGACGGTTAACTAACGACACACAACCCCACATTTTTGCTGTCACGGAGACCTGGCTTACAGGTGACATCAGTGACGGTGAACTGAGTGTCCCCGAGTATTTAGTTCACCGAGCTGACTCCGCCCGAGGAAGAATGGGGGGCTCTGCGATTTTCCTTCAGCATTGTTTTCCAACACACACGGTCATCGGTGGATTTCATTTCTCTGATAAATCTGATGCACTGTGGCTTCAACTGGCATTGCGTGGCTGAGATTCACTTCTAGTGGGGATCATTTACCGTTCTCCTTCATCCGACGTCTCCGACGACGACAATTTTTGCGAACCTAGACAACTTTCTAGGACAACAACCTTTCACTCATCTACTCATAATGAGCGACTTCAATGCTTCTAAGATAAATTGGACATCAGTTTCTCACTAGGAATGTGAAAGCGGATTCTTGACTTCTTTATCTACGTTGGTACGACGGAGAGCGTGGATGCAGCATGTCAACGACCCGACGCGACACCGTCCTGGTCAGAATCCCCCTCTGCTTGATTTGGTCATTACTAACGAGAGTCACCTGGTAGGCAGAGTGATTATCAAGCCGCCACTTGAGCACAGTGACCATTCTCTGCTAATCTTTGATCTTATATGCTACTGGTTACAACAACCAGTAAAAAGGTCCACGGTCCGAAACTTTATTCAGGCTGATGTTAACGGCCTGAGGAGCTACCTAGGTCCATTACTTCTTGATTATGGCTCCGTGGACCAAAACTACCGTGCACTTCGAAGCGCAATCGATAAAGCGGACGACTTATTCGTGCCGCGCAAACTGTGCACTTTCTCTTATTGGC
>JTDE01001314.1:93740-111376 GCA_014338405.1 Paragonimus skrjabini miyazakii | reverse complement strand
CCCTTTTAGTGAAATATCACAATAGAACCTGTGTTATATGAGGTACTGCTGATCGTATCAGTTGAGTGGGGTATCTTTAGCGCAACTGCTGCGTCGCCTTCGGGTTGATCAGATCATTTGGTTCAAAAGTCTGCTTTGTGAGAGAAAAAACTACATATTAGACCTTCGGGTTCAATGTATTAACAATAACAGTCACTTACGGAAGTTATATCCATCTTCCGAAGTGACTTTTGGATATCTTGGTTCCGTTATTGTGAATGTTTACTGCAGGCACTTAGATCGTAACTTTCAACTTATGGAGGGGTCGCAAAGTTCCATTTCAGGATGCTTGCTGTACTGGAAACTGTTCGTTCGGTAAAGACATCAAAGCCTGATAAAAAATAAAATTATCATGCCACACTGAGCCGACTGTATCGTAGTGGCGGTGTTTTTTCCTGATTACAGGACAATCCAGAAAGAAAGCACAAAAGACAGGGCTTCCACAAATGAAAACGGGTTTTCAAGAAGCTGGAGTGGATAGAAAAAGTTGAGGCGACCAGCGCACATGCATCTAAGTGCACTAGTTCAACAAGTGCTCGTATCTCGCGCTTATACAAGCTTCTTAAGATACTTCAGTATAAAATGTCATTTAAGTCGACACCCAACGGGTGTAATTTGTCCCACGCTCTTGTGAACTGCCCTAATGTAATACTCTGTTAATTGATAAGTTACATAGTACCATTTAATTGATTCCAAAAGTCGTCGATACCAACTCCGAACTCAGCGTATACTACACGAAAACGTTAGCTCAGTTGTATGCCAACGTTCTTACTTTCGTGAGCACAGTGAAAACTGTCAGGTTGACGTCAGTATTTCTAAAGCCGAACTGAAAGAGTTACTTTTGTTCTGCTTTCATTCTCTGTTCGATGGCAGGCTTTATCATTAACTCAATAACGCTGCTATGAGTTCAACGTTAGGACCGATTATGGCTAAAACGTTGATGAGTATACTCGATAGAAACGGGCCAGATGAAGTTGATAAGGCAAACAACTTTTGTGGAAGATGCGTAGATGATATTTTCCGTGTGATGTATATGAAAAACCGAAGCTTCTGCAGATTTCAGCAATGCTCACAAAACCTTATCTTTTCCATGAATCAAGAAGCCAACAGCAAATGCTATTTTATCATGACAATAACCAAATCAGAATCGTTTCGGTCGACAAAGCGAAGTGTATACAGTAGTAAAACCATGGGTGCTTAGCACCTGTACTTTTACAGCTATGATTGGCTGACATTCAAACTTAGTTTTTTACTTTACTTGATCAGAAAGCCATAAAGAATTTTGTGTGGAAGGTGATGGAAGGAAAACGTGACCAGATACGGGAGACATTCAACAGTAAATCTCATCTTGAAACACTAAGTAACGAAAATCTGTGGGAGAGACAACTATGATCGTTTGCCAATATTGGTGACATCGGGAAGACTCATCTAGAATAGTCATCTAAAATGGTTGTCCCAATAGAACAGTTAACACGTCAGCCAGGTAGTTATCTAGGGTATACCACAGTTGTGACCATAACCAAAACAAAATCGTGTTTATTTTTGTGCAATCGCTTTGTTTTATTTTTCATTCGGTGATTCAATAGTCGTTGCTTGATTTTGGTTAATTACAGCAGGTTTAGGAGAGATTTAGTAGGAAACCGTTCTGTTCGATATTTGTTTTACGTTTAATCGTTTTGTGAAAATCATCAGCTAATAATCTAGATTCAATTTTGTCCAATTCGCTTTATTTCGTAATAGGCGACTGCTACGAGCCACAATGCCCAGATTCTTCGGTCGGTAGACAACAGATTCCGATGCGTTGACCGTGAATTCCCTTCTGCCAGATGTTTGCTGGTAAACTGAAGCAAGTGACACTGTTATTTAAATTTACGTCACCTTGTATCAGGCATCACATTTTGTGATGGGAACACTATGCCACGAAATATTGTAACACCTGATTTAAACACCAATAGCTTTTGTTCTAATTAGTGCCTCCCAACTTCATTGAACAAGGTGATGACTGTCATGTGGAATGCAAGGTTACGTGGGGATAGTTACTGTCAGACTGCCCAAGCCTAGACAGAAGCAGCTGCAGCAAGTGAACTAGAATCGTTGACCGTGTTACGGGTAGTCTGGCACCGTAACCGCCGAGTTACTTCGTGATGAAGTCAGCTGACTCGGCTAACGAGGTCTGATATTCACATTTCCGGAATTACGGCATTTCGGGATAGCAAGGATAGTAACCAAATAGGCACTATTTACATTGTTGTAATCTAACCATGCAAATGTGAATTTACATAATTAGAAACTGCGCGTTTGTAACTAACTGTAGGTTGACAGGTGAATAAATCTTGACAGACTGTTGATGTGTTTGGAGACAGTAGCGATATAGCGAGGATACTCGAAGAGAAGGTCTGAAAACTACATGTGGATTCTTGGAGATGTGTTTACGGAAACGACAGCTAGGGAAGCGGACCGACACTCCCCCAGAACAGTGGCACAAATTTCGTCTACCTTTTTATCAACGCTAGGAAAGCCGTTTTCATCGCAAGTCACCTTTTGTACACAGTAATAGCTTTCAAACGACAGGGCGTATAATGGAAGCGTTTAAGAATCGCATCAGTTTATAGAGTATCTATATTTACACCAGATCGGATTACACTACGAATCAATATATGCTGTGCAATAGTCCATGTGTTGTGGCCGTAAAAGACGCTTGGTCTGAGAATTCGTTTATTGCACAAACGCCCGTATAGGTCATGTCAAAAATCAAATCACAAACGCGTATACTCATTTCCAAGTTAGATATGCATTCACATCCATCATTGGCACTCGCCTTGGTGGAACTTCTGCTGAGCGCGTACACACTATTTCGATAGTCTCTTTTTGTCCTCCGTCTTCCTGGCATTCGCAGCTTGCCCTTTTGTTCCTGAACGTTGCCTGTGGGTAACAACTACTTGTGAGTAGTATACTACTCACAACGAAACTGCCTGTCATACAACACATGGAATCGATTTACTTAGATTGACAAGTCAAGGTTAACTTGAGATATCAGGTTAGAAAACTCGAAGTTTAAAGAAAAAGAGACCAAGCATAAACTACAGGCTACACACACTAATTGCTGAAGGCAACAATACTTGTACGAGGTTGATCAGGATGAATGGACAAAAGCACAATCGGAAAGCATTATTTCAGTATCCTGAAATTTTGTTGTTCTCTTGAACTACTGGAGTAACTCAGTAGCTGGAGCAAGGTCATATATCGTCAGCGAATGTTGTCGAGTAGTTCAAAATGAAACGAGGAGTGCGGCCTTTGTCTTGAACAGCGCGTTTTGCTGTACCTAACTTCATTCAGAAACGCCCGGCAGTACTTTCATCTAGGAATCATCCATGGTATTGCCCTTCAAAACCACTGAAGCATAGATTATTAATGCAGAATGCCCGTTAGTGATAAAAACCTGGTCACATATTAACGTCCGTAATGCTCATGATATCTCCCTGGTAATTTGCTTGCTCCACATGTTTCAGATACATTGTGTAGTTGCTAGTAACCAGAATTCAAAACGCTTAAATTTCAGTATTAAAAGAATTAGCATAAAGTGAGTGCGTATCAGTGACTCGGTTGTAAGCAATGTCTGCCGAATTAAACACCACAAACTGGATCACGAAGTTTCTGTATGTAACAAAGTTAAATAAAAATTGTTTTACATGAAACAACGAAGCAAAGATGTTTATAAATGTGCATTGTTTTTGATTCCAAACTTGGAGTGTAATCTCCAGATACACCAAAGGCGTAAAAGTCCTGTTACATATGAGAAGGTTTCTTGTATGGCAAAACATCAAAATCGGTGGTGCGACTCAAAATGTTCAAAATGTACCGAATTACGGCTTTGGAAATTACGCAAAAAATAATGACATACAAGTTGCGTTTTACTTGTAGTATACTGCAAGAAAACTGGACAATTGCAAGTCATTATTTGGATTCACGTGTTTGTTATCTGCACAAAACAACTAGAAGCGTCTAGATTGGCATCTTATTCCTTAGTATCTATTTACTATTTTACCCTGAACTGTCAAGAGCTTCACAAGACGTTTATCAAACTACGTCAGAAAAACCTTATATTACTTATAGCGATCTATAGGTGGAGTTCGGTTCACCGAAGAATACCACATTCGAATTGAACAATCGCGGCCTAATTATTGTTACCGCATCTCATTACACTTAATAAACAGCATTTGCATACAAAATGTACTTTACTAAACTAAGTTATGCCAAAGGCTCACTTTATTTGTTCTACCAGGAATAGAAAAACACATTGGTCTTGATGCAGTATCCGTAGTTTCTTCGTATTTTTTAAAAATCTAAACAAAGCAGATAAAGCATGAAACCTGATAGACACAAGTATTTCGTATGGACTCATCAGTACAAATTTTCGTAACATCAATCGGCTTTTTACAACAAATACGTAAGGATTGGATAACTAGTCAGGTTTATGAATAGTTGTTTCAGAACGCAGGGAGCAGGCTTGAAGCGATTGGTTGTGACCTCTGCAGCAAAGTGTGAGAATCTTGGATTTGAATGTTGCAACAGGATTCTGAGTCCACAAGCTGCATCTGTAGCGTGATCACTGGTCAGACCAGTTGGAATACACAGGGTTGTTGATTTTATTGTTCAGTGTACTAAGTTGACAGTCCCAAGTGTAAACGATTAATTGTACTAATATTACGGTCGAGTTTATTTTATTGTAAGTGACATTGACGCGTACACACACTAAAATGGTTAAGACAACTGCTGTCGTACTTGCAAACGAACAGGAAAGTTGGGCTGATATATGATATCATTGACGCTGATCAGCAAACGAACATACAAAGAAACGAACGCGATCAGATTCACCAGACGGACAGCAAGCAAACCGCTTTGCTGACCAATGTAGAAAGGGAATAAGAGTAATTTCTATTATTCGATATCTCACTCTGCATGTTACAATTGTATGTAAGTTTAAAAGCTCATTTTTACCAACTTACTTTAATATCACTTTTAGATCTCTGTCTAAACCAAATAAGGGCAAATCAGAATGTAGCATTTCACAATACCATAAAGTGGAAATATCACTAGAATGTATTTTTGATTTTGTGTTAGACTACCTGTCATGTAATTGAAAAAACTATTTCTTCATCATAAATTATGACAAAATAAGTTGTTTCTTTCTTCAAAACCACACAAAGTCATCTGATTCTGTTTGAAAGAAGTGAACATTTAGAGGAACATATTGTCAGATAGCTAGCGGGAAGTATTATGCAACAGCTAAAAGTGAAACAAAATTAGTTCACGACTACTAACACTGTCGAATAGGTATTAACGAGCATTACTGCCGTTGTTTAGCTAGCATCGACCGGACAAACGAAATTTGTAACTTTCGCTTTCTTCTTGCTCAGCTTTTGTGCAAATACACTCGCTTCTTCTGGAACATTTTCTAAACAATCGTTACTGAATACCCGCGTACAGTTAGGCATAGCGGGATTGGGAAATTGCGCACTAGTTCGCACTGATTCTCTAGGCGTTCAGCAGAAGTAACGTAGTTAGTCCACAGATAGACGAGAAAAGGTACTAGTATCTTACTACATTCAGCGAATGACAGGGGGCGTACGCACTTCATGTTGGTTTTATTGCTCAAAAGTGTTGGTAATTACGCATAACTCTTGGTAGTTTGATCTGATTTAGATGTAGCCTAATCCAGTTAATCCCTGTCATCACTCAGAATAAATTAATTTTACGGAGTTTTGGAGAGCCAGCCAACATTGCTTGCCACGTCTTCACAAACAAGAAATTGCCTCTTTATACATAAGCTACATCATTGGTATAAAACGTTAATCTCATTCTAATGATGTTTGATTGTAGTTTGCAGCGTCGTGAAATGATGCGTTTTGGTTCGCCGTAGTTTGTTCAAATTTACTTCTAAATGTACGAGGGCCTGTATAAAGTCAGGTAAGAACTTCATACGAGCATTTCTTTTGTTAAGTTTGGATAACATAATGGATTTATTTGGTAGGGCAGCATTATATAAAATACATATAAAAGCTTTGCAGAATCCGTTAAGTTCAGAGGACTTAGGTAATAAACAATGATAAAAGTCAATTGACGTGAGCAAGACTAGCGATTTTTAACAACAAAATTATTCACCGGTAATGATAAAAGACATACGTCGCGAGATGTTAACATATCGTTTATTCTCTTCAGTCACGAATGTAAAACATTTACCCCTCTGTTTTCTTGAAATCTCTCGATCAATCCACCAGAGATATGAAGAACTGTTGGGCCATCACCATGTGCTAAGTGCCGTCATTCGTTATTTGATAAAACCAGAAAACATCATTCAGACAAATTAAAGGGCACAGTTGACGAATCATGGCTGTTTTTGAATGCATCAAGTGTTTCAGAACTTAACTTGGCAGGATATCCCAATGTTGCCACAAACAGTATGCAGCGAATAGTAAATCTACAGTTGGAACACACGAAAGCCAGTAAGACCATTTCATCGAACGAATAACATCTATGGATAGGATGTCACGTATGTTTAATTTATTGAAAACATTTTTTTTACATCAGTGATGGGGAAGTCATGGATTGGGAGGAGAAAATGTGACTCAACTGACGTACTGAAGTCAGCCGGTTGATTAGTATAGTGGACATATTGATCGTTTCATTGAAACAAACTCTTCGAACTAGGAATTAAACAGGAGGTTAAATTTTTACTTTTAGACAATGAAATATTTCTTGCTGTTTTTATCCTTTCAAGGAACGCATTATTCTCGAACAGAGGGCGTAGACCCTAAGCCTCATACGACAGGGTTTGAGTTTCTTCTCAAGTATATTATGGTTTTAAATCAGCCTGACTGTGGTTCTAATCAAGAACGCATAGAAGTACGTGAGCTTTTTTTGTCATTTTAATATTCAAAGCTGCCAATGAATACAACTAGTTACCTGAATTTACGATTGTCTCAAAGTAATCCGGAAGGAGTTCCAGGTTTTATATGCAACACACTCTACTCTTGTAAGCCTGTCCACTTCATCTATTGCTGTGGTTAAGCGAGGTGACACAAACACTTAGCACCAATGATTAGTAGACTTACAGCTCATAAGTCGGTCTTTTGACTTCTTCGTGGCTATTTTTTTCAATTTCAGTATAAATATTTTTTAATAAGCTGTTTCAAGTAAAATGCAATCAACCATTTTCGTGAGTTTCTAAGAAAACCTGACTTCTAATGACCTGGGGAAGATGGGCTGGAAGCAGACTGAACCGATAAGAACGGAACGTATAAGGCGAGACGGGTTTGTCAGTTTAGAAACGTTTTTGTAATTGTTTGGCCAGCGAAGAACGCAGTTTCACCATTGGAACACGGAAAATAATTAGGTTCAAAGGTCAGATTTTTACTTTCCAGAAATTGCTGGAACCGACTGATTTGTTGAGATGAACGTCATATAAGACCTCACATACTACTCCATTAATGCCAATTACTTGGGTGGTGTATCCGAGTAAGGGTTGAGAAAGCCAGTTTGTTATATCCTCTTTGAAAGTTCTAGTGATAATTCAGCCGTGCGTGAAGCAATGTCAATGACATACTGATCATAAAGATTGTCTTGTGAAATCATGACTGTAGTTCAAGTCCATACGGTGCACTACTGACGTGTTCTAACAGAAGTCAACCTCTAAGCTAATACTTCTTTGTAAAACAGGCTGGCTGGAGAACCCGTCTAAAGACAAACTCTGTAATCTGATGTGGGTGATTAGCCGAGACTGAGACTGAGCGGTACAAGTTACATAAGCTCTTTTTATGATATGATCCGATTTCACAGTCACGCTCACGAACTGATCCCCCGCATTTTTAGATGAATAAACAATATGAGTATTGAGAGTATTTAAACTAATATCAAAGTGGATTGGTTCGACTTTCATTGTCGTTTTTAGGTCTTCCATCGTGAGTACACCTCTTGTTATGAATGCTTGCAAACGAAAATTTATGGTGTAACTCACTGTTTTACGGCGTATTTGGATTATACTGGTCAACAGTCACATTTATCACCAAAGATATTAGAATTGCATTATGTAATTAGCGCGGTTTATTTTTGTTAACAAAATATCACGCAGTTGGGGATGTTTCCCAGTGCAAGACATGCAAAACTGAAAGAAAACCTAAAGCGGATGGATAAACCTGTAAACAAGTACAGCGGTTGTCGCAACCCTCGAGAGGATAGTATGCGTTGCGTTCAACATGACGTCAACGGGCTTTTCAGTAAAAACGTTTGATGCGATGCTCAAATATTTGTCAAATATAGTCGAAAAAACTCGGTTGTTGTTAATTCAACAAGTTCAAATGAGTTTCAATAATAACTAAATCTTTCCGTTGGCTACTGAAATACGGTGCGACATAAAGGCATGCAGCTTTTGTTTTGTCCCCAGTATATTAGCTAGGAATGACTGTAAGTAAGAATCTAATTTAAACTCCAACTGGCAACAACGTTTAGATATGAATCTTCAGCTGGAAAAAGAAGTCTGACTTGATGGTATATTGTACTGCCAATAGAACAAATCAGATAAACCACATTAACTCACATCTGTGGCTCACTAAAGGAACAATTTTGTGTAGATATTTACCATACTCTTATTCGAAGCGTTCTACAAACTCCCACAAACAGTTAGTCTCAGTGGATACCAGCAAAGTGATAAGCAGCTATTTTGACCATGTTGTGTTTTATTGGCACCACGCACACCAAATAACAACAATTTCATGACTCGTGAGTAAACACCAGGTTGTATTCCACACATACGTCCACTAGGGCACAGACTCAGTGGGGTTACATGGAAGTGTGTGAGTCAATTTCCTTGGTTTTCAAGCTTCCCTTTTTAAAAATCGTTTTTTAGTCCCTTCTGGAACTGTTAGCAGGTTAAATGAAAACGACTGCCCCATTTTTTGACAGGGAAGCGGAACAGTTGAGGAAAGTCAACATTTCTGCATCTGGATCTCGCCTGAAAGCCTCACTCAAGAACCCACAGGAGAGGATTCTTCAAGTCTCTGGCTCTAGCTATGATCTAAGAAACGGGGTACAACTGTGCTGAGGTAATTGGACCATATCAACATCACACATGCCGACAAACTGCACCCACGTCATTTGAGTGCATACCAGAATTGTATTCCATGTAGCAATTTACCTGGTTATAGGGTCGTGGTCACCAGAGTCGTACGAACGATTGCGAATTATTCCACTCTTCTGTGGCGCTTCACTTCCTTATAATCTGAAATCGATCAGGTGATAACCGAACCGCCCAATCAATCATTAAATATAATTGGTTTCAACTCTTTGGGAGAAGCTGAATCGAGCATATTTCATGGACACTTCGGCAGCTTTCGAAAACTGGAGGACTTCTTTTGACTGCATCACACCTACCAAGTAATATTTGTAACAAAGGCGCTGTTTTGATGTGCTATGGATGGGCTCTGCAAGACATGATCTTTTGTCTATTTCCTGTTAATCGGACAGGTCAAAATGTTTCACACGGGACCAGCTGAACGAATAACACCGCATAATCGGGCTTTTCTGGACATCGTCCACCATACCGCCGATTTGAGATGGGGGTGCTAACAAGCGAAGAAATGAAACTACCTCCAAAGTCGGTTTACGCAGAAAAAGAAATACTCTCTCCGTATGGGACAAACGGTTCAGAGGGTGTACTAAACGAAAAGTCACGACTATTAATTACATAATCAATTATTTATTTGTATACCTGAACATACACGAAAAGAGGTATCTGCAAAAAAGGAATTGAACAATTTTACCAAATTAATGCACTCAGCTTCAGCAAGAGAAAAGTGGTGGATCAACGTTGACTGAATCGGGCATGGAATTGCTCTCGGCACAAGGAAAACCATCCTAATGGTAAGCAGCAAAAATGTTCAGACGACGAATACACAGATGATCAGAAGCAGTGTTAGGCAGTAAAGTTAGAATGCAGGATTTGTCGGAAAGATGTGAGCATTTTGTTCGTGTATTACGTTGCACCGAGTCGGTATCGGAGCTTTTTATAGTGCGTGGACAAATTTCATACGCACAAAACATGTGAGCATAAAAGCAGAGAATATCCCCGAGATTAAGCGGATATTACATTTACAACATCGTAGAAATAAATGAAAAACGCATAGATAAATAATAAAACAAGAAACATTTGAACCTAACTGATATTCGATGCAATAAATTGACAATCAAGGTAAACGTCTTCATAATTTCACCTCGTTGTGATAAAGCTTAGGTCTATCGAGATCAAGGTGATTTTATCTCTCGGGTGAGAAATTAGCTGATAATCTAGGATAACATGGACATAATTGATGTATTTCAATTCAGATACACTGAAAAATAGAACAATCTACCAGTATGTAGAGTTCAACTAAGATGTAGTTGTTCTGGAAGGTGACTGAATCCTATGACCATCAACCGGTCGCAGTAACAAAGGGTATTTTAAAAAAGCGTGTTTTTATCCTGATAAATAATTTATGTCGGCACTACTATATCATACAAGATCCGTCAAAACAACGATTTATCCTGCCAGTTGCAGAGTGAAATAATACACAATATATAACAAAGACGTATGATACAACAATTGAACATAGTCAATTTAGAGTTTAAAGGCAGCTATTGTGGGAGATGGATAGCGTCGGTCATTCACCTTTGCGCATATAACACTGATTTTGCCTCACTTACTCGTATACATTTCACTGATGAATAAAATTTTCAGGTTTCGTGTTTGTAACAGCAAAGTCACGAATGTAGTAGGTTGAAATTGTGGCCTGTCTACAAGATGTACCTAATCATCAGAGGATCCGCGCTTCGTTTTC
This sequence comes from Paragonimus skrjabini miyazakii, assembly GCA_014338405.1. Lineage (NCBI taxonomy): Eukaryota > Metazoa > Platyhelminthes > Trematoda > Plagiorchiida > Troglotrematidae > Paragonimus > Paragonimus skrjabini miyazakii. The sequence goes on along the minus strand of JTDE01001314.1, from coordinate 100,469 downwards.
GGTTACCTGTTTGATTTTCCGTTCGCGTAACAAACTGAATCAACCGTATAGAGAGGTATTCAAGCATTTAGTCACGCTGGAATCGATCCGTTCTGTCAGTGTACTTGTGACTGACACAGCGAGTGAAGTTGCAAACGATACGTGAGATGGTATATTAAGGAGTGTTACGTCTGTCCTTTCCATAACCAAATCCCCAATCTAGTGGGAGGAAGTAACACCCAGCAACAGGATATGAACACTTCACATCTGATTGAATCCGATAACGCACTAGAGTTCACAATTAGTCTCATGGAAGTAGGGGGAATGAATGTGAATCTGACTGACCAAAGTAAACTGAAACCTTTATTCGAAACGTTGAATAAATTTTACCGGTGGGTGATGTGTTGATAAGGGAGTAAATCACAAAACAACTTTAAATCCTACAGTTGCATCGATTTCCCGGAGAAAACGGTTAAAACCAAATGAGGGAGAAAAAAGAAATTTATGAGGGTTGCACCCAAAGTATACAGAGGAGATGTTCTGCCGTATAGAATTCTTTCCAATAAGAGTTCACTCAGCTGCTGGCCTCCGTGCTCCACTGAGCCTGAAACATCGTCAAAATTATATGTTAAAAACGTATTTAAAGTAGAAAATGTACTGAGAGGTTCCGAGGAGTTCAAAATCAATGTAATCTACTGATGTGCAACTAATGTCTACTTACGTTCTTTTGCATGAAGTTGCACACTTATTTTGACTCCATTCTGGCTGCTAAAATTCTGATACTTATACCTCTTGATTACCTTGGGGATCCATCTTCTTAGGTTCACCTGACTTGGGGATGCGCGGCTGGTTCCAAGGAGAGCTCAATGTTTGAATGTCGGCTGCCCGTAAGATCAAAAAGTATTTCAACGATAACTATATGTAGGGATTACGCTGACGATAAGCTAATTCCGGTCACACATTCACGAGTAAACACTGTTAATTACTGCGCCACTGATCTCAGTCATTAACGACCAAGTTATCATACGCAAACATTGGCATTCCCTCGTGAGTAATGCTCAGTTTGCCCGATCGTTGTGAAGATGAAAAACATCGTAACTATCTTACTACCGCTGATCGATGATATCACAAACAGAACTTCACCACAAGTAAAAAAAATGGTTGGCTCGTCGAGCCATATTTCGATTGCTCGTGAGTAGTAGGTTACTGTGGTGTAGAAAAATTGAAGTAATTGACGACCTACACCGATAAGAAATTACTATGCTTACGACATGGTAATTTTCCAAATATGGACCACAGAAAAACGTCTGGCGCACTAATTGTCGAATGAGCTGGGGTTATTTTTAATGGCTTCGATTGTAATGTATTCAGGCTTCACTATACAACAATGCAATGAAAGCCGTGGCAAGTGGTGAAAATTTTCAATTTTGGCAAGATTCGAATCAGTCGTAGAAACAGCACTCCTAAGTGCGTCAGCAGCTTAGAAATTACATGGCTTGACCCGGTTACTCACCCGATAAACCGAGTCATATGGAATACACCGAATGATCAAGGAGGTTGCGAAAAATCAAGAGAGATAACGCGTTGATCGCACGCTTAGCTACGGGTTGTGATTGGGAAAGCTTATAGAAAATTGGATGGTGAAACAATAAAGGCAAGAGCATTGTAGTAATTATGTTGCATTTTGGACATGACGAAACGGTAGCTCCAATAGAACAAGTAGACTTTAAGAGCCGGCAGCCTTACAGAGACATACGCCTAGTGGTTAACAAGAAAACTATTTTCGTAAAGAGCGTTACGAACAAACAATCTTAAATAGTATATCACTCATATTGAAAGCATCCAACCGACCATGAAACAGCGGTCATAATTATGCCTCACAAAAATCATGCGGTGATGAATATTTCGGAGACAGCTGAGAAAACTGCCCTCTTGTTCGAGAGTCAACCGTTTGCCCTGTAACCAGAATCTGTCTGAAGTAACAAGATGATGAACAGTCGTCATTCATGAACTGGATACTCCGCCTTAGTGGCCACACTAGAGGAACAGCATAAACCAAATGTTGTTGCACACTCAATGCAGCTTTGTCACCTAGTTCACTGACAACATTTTTGTTTGGGCATGTCTAACGGAGTACTTCAATTCTTCCTGGGATCAGAAAGCCCATTCTCCTTAAGAATATCAGTTTTAAACTAACAGTGTCTTGACTATCTTGAAAAGTAACTCTTCAGGTTACAGATCTTAAACTAGACTGCAGTGCAAAATGAATGTGTGAATATTGTGAGCATTTCAGGCCAACAAATTATGGATCATGATAAACGAGCTGAAAGAATTGTTGTCACAAATGGGAGTTTCGTTTGTGAAAACAGGAAAAGGAGTAGACGTACCACATAGCTGGTTATTTTTTGTGGTTTAATCGATATATTTCAAGAAAAAAGAGGGTCAAATGTTTCCAAGAATATCCCAGGGAATAACAGACTGTGCACTGATTATACCAAAAAGTAACAAGTTGTATAATGAGTACTGGCAGCAAAATTAAGAATATTCATATTTATAGCAATAGTCCGAAAATCATATCACAAATTTTTATAGGTCATCACGCACTGGCAAGAATTTGTAGGTTATGATATACACCAATGCGTTTGATCCGTCCTACCAGATTCATGGTTGCTGGAATAGTATCATCAACCAATTACCTCACAGGTATTTTGTAGTCAGAGAGAGAAATGTTGGAATACCGGGATTTATGAATCTATTACTTTAAAACATTGCCCGTTGATTATGCCGTTATTGTTATAAGCTTTATATTACATTGTTTATTCGCTGAAAATTAATCCGACATTAAATAAGTAAAAATTCACGATAACAGAACATCCGGGTACTGTTTAAAAATCGCACTTCAATTCACCAATGAGTACTGAGGGGACTATTGCATTCGTTTACTATTTTCAATGAGCGATCAGAAGAAAATTGTCCAAATGCAGAAGTTTCGACTGCAGTGATCACGTGTGTCTGTATTATAGTTAAATAGCACGATTTGATGGAATATGGACTCAAGTATTTAAAACAAACATAAAGTAAATCTCACACAGTTGGCAAATCGTGGAGTACAGAATCATGTTTTCCACCTTTTTATTTCGTATAACTGAGTATGGAAGTTGGCTGAAACAAGACTAAAAAGATGTAGGGTAGTTTAAGAAAATGCAAATGTCTGGTTTGCAATATTTGCTCAGGTGAGCTCGTGAGGAGACGGCAAATTAGATAAAAACGACGTCTTTATAAGTGTGTAGGGAATTGACTGTATTTCCAAGCGGAATTCGCATGCCAGCCAATTAAATTTCTTTGGACCACATTATAAGCATTCAGTAGAAGAAAGATGGAATGCAACCGGTGAATGGCTGAAAAACCTGGAGCAGTAAAAGTACATTGTATTTTTACAAGATATCTGCACTAAATTTAGTGCGAACAAAGTCAAACAGTTTGGGCGTCGAGCCTAACATGTTTGTGATAAATGGATTGAGAATAACACAACGTTCTGAACGAGTTGCAATACTCTACGTTTCAACCACCTCGGGTGGCCTTCCTCAGGAGAGTTGTAATCGAAATCACATTAACAAGGCACAAAGGTCACAAGAGATTTACCGTGGTTAGATCAATCTACGCTGCATCCGAACTGATTGGTTTACTCCTTCGCCCATTAAGTGAGAGTGAGACTAACGTAGACAAGACACATCTGTGTCTGGTATCGTTTACCCATCCACGCCACACTGCAGACAGGTGTCTGCCACCACTGCGATTAACACAAATGTGTTGTGTGTAAGTGGTGAGAGCTTCAGCACAGCATTGCTTCGCATGGGAGGGCAAACCCTTGTGAATCACTCGGGCTTGATCAAAACATATGTTGTGATTCTCTGACAGTGCATGTAATACAATGGCCGAATCCTTCTCTAGCTTGTGAAGTTGATATGCGTCTTTAAGAGGAAACCCCGTGTGCCTCTCGTGTTCGGCAACACGCACTTTCGGTTTTCTGTTTGTCTCTCCAATGTAGCTGGCCTCGCGGTCACCGCACTTAATTCCGTAAACACAGTCTGTTTTCTCACATACAAAACTTGATCTTTAGTATGCACCGATAACCGTTCTTAGGTATTATCTAACCGAAATACGGTCTGTATAGCGTACTCAGACAGAATGGAGTGAGTTGTTTCAGGTGTTTGTTCAGGATACGGTACTTGCACAGTGGATTTGAAATTTCTGGTCGTTTTGGTTTCCTCCTTAGTTGACATGCGCTTAATTGTGTTCTCAATAAATGCACTTGGTTAATGATTAGCGGCTAGCATTTCTTTAATGTGAGAAATTTATGTTGTTTTGGAGAGTTCAGCGGTGCAAATCTTAGTAGCTCAATTGACGAGTGATTAACCGACTATTCTCTTCATAGCGATTAGGTGCGACGAGTTGAGGTTGAGATATTGACCAGAATGTGTTGGTTTGCGGTACACAGAAACCCGAAATCTCTGTTGCTCATCATCTTTTACCAGGCAGTGTATTGAGCTTTATATATCCTTTCACGTGCGCTTGTAACGTCGGGTGTATATGACACACAACGTGAAGATTATCAGAGTGCAAAGTTGACCATTGCCGGACACCCCTTAGCAAGTTTACGGTTGCATCCGTCAGTATTGCAATTTCAGGCCACTTATTAAACTGGAAATATGCCGTCAATGTCAAACCAGCGTTTCGGGGGATCTTTAAACTACCACGGACACTTAGGAAAAGTATCAGAAGAGCACTCATTTACAACAGAAGCGATCAGTGTGCGATTTTCAAAACCAGATTTGTGTAAGCAAAGAAAACTTTGGAAAGCCATACAGTTTTCTTGGGCCTAACTACGACGATGGACTTGCTCTGTATATAATCCATAACTTTTACACTGTCATTCTCTGCTGAATGTATTACCGACCAATGTATCCGTTGATTTGTGCCATCATGCCTCTGTCTTGTTATGCGACTGCTTGCTCGGTATTTTGCTTGATGGACTGTCTGACCTATGTTCTACTTTATCGTTGTTCATTGGGTTATTGGTTATAACTTCTGTTGCGTTCACCCATACGGAGCCTCGATCATCCAGTTGCAATTGTGTGCAGCTTGCCATATGTGAAAACGGCGGGAGTGAAGTGTCAGAAAAAAATTTCTTCGCAATTTGGTTTGTTAAGTATTGTCTTCCGTTTTACGTTACAGAAAGTTTATAGAGTTGGCGAGTAAGTCGGTGGGCTTCTTATTTTAGTGATCATACTTAACTGTTTTGCTTCGGAAGTTAAGATTACTGAAACTATATGCTCTTATATATTCGGCGGCAATGTTCGTACGAACGATTATTTTACTATTCATCAGACCGCTGTAACAATTCTGTGGCTGGTTGCAATCAATGTGGAGTTGTAAAGGTCCATATTCTCAACACTAGACAAGAAAAGGATTAAGAAGTTCATCGTAAGACTTTGAGTGAATTTGACGACAAGACTGTTTACCAAAAATGTACTGTATCATATATAGGGTCGATAAACACGAAGGACCGTGGGAACTCTGTTGATGTAAATTCTTGATCAAGTCGGTCATCAAACAAACTCACGTAACTTATATATACCAAATCTTTGTATCTGTTTCCACATATCCCCATCTTACTGTATACATCATCACTAATGCTGCCTCATCTCTGAACTTATATATTTTGAAACACATTTTCTGGATCTCCTCACATCCTTCTTGTTTGAGTTTTACAAACTTTCAACGCGCTCACATGGTAGATAAAAAGTTAACTGATCAGCAATCAATAGAATGTAAATGATGGATCCCTTGCTATTTCGAGTTTATACGAAAATGTTTCCGAAATAATAACAAAGTTTAATCTTACTGAATAAACAAAAACTTAAGAGCAATTGAGATTATTTGGGTAAAACAGTTATTGGTTATCTCATATGCAGTTAGCGACTACCGATGATTGAATGTTCATTTGCAACATAGTACTTTGTAAAAATAACAGAACTACTGATAGATTGTCAAGAGATATAGCCAGCTAGTCATTAAGCCAACTTAATCACTAATCGCATTAATCACGTTTTATCGCCTTTAGTAAAATGTAAAACGTTTCGAGGCTTGCTTTGATGTGCAATGCTATCGTAATACCGTATAGTTGCACTGTGTGCTGGGTAATTAATTCACCGAGATTTGATTTTGAACATATGCACATGAATGTAAAAATGTGAAAGAGTTGATTTTTCGAACGTGCTCATTTCGTATGCACTCAACTTCCGATTAACATTCATTAACTGTTTGTCTGGTTTGTTAAAATATGTCAATAAGTGCTCTAAACGTCTGCATGTACAACCGATCCGAATGTGAAGAGTGGAATGAGTTTTGGCTGAAGGTTGTAAATGAACACAAATCGAAATAACCATGATCTCGCAAGTTATTTCCAAAATGAAACAGACAATGAAACAGAGCATTCTGTATATGAACACAAAGAGTTTCTTATAAAAAAACAAATATATTTGAATACTTGTGTTCAAGCTCAAGCGTACCCAGTGAGACCAGGCCTGGTCTACTCCAACTCTTTATGCACAAAGAATCAAATAACAGTTTAACGAAATGCATCTACTGAGATTGTATATGAACACAAAGAGTTTCTTATAAAAAAACAAATATATTTGAATACTTGTGTTCAAGCTCAAGCGTACCCAGTGAGACCAGGCCTGGTCT
>JTDE01001314.1:64743-93640 GCA_014338405.1 Paragonimus skrjabini miyazakii | reverse complement strand
GTATATGAACACAAAGAGTTTCTTATAAAAAAACAAATATATTTGAATACTTGTGTTCAAGCTCAAGCGTACCCAGTGAGACCAGGCCTGGTCTAATCCAACTCTTTATGCACAAAGAATCAAATAACAGTTTAACGAAATGCATCTACTGAGATTGTGTTACTAGTTTGAATTGCAACTGACATACCAGTTGGCTGATGTGTATCGCCAAAAACAAAATTCGGACTTTTAGTTATCTTAGTAGAAAGGTAATTACACTTACGTTGCAAATCTTGGATTGGATAAGAATATATACAAACGGAAAGACAAAAACGAAAGTTCTACTTGCCGTTTTTATTTGATATTCGCCTGCATGTTCGGAGTGTAAAAGTTATGTTCACATACGAGGATTAGTAATGCTTTACAAGTTCATTCTCTCTGATAAGATTTCTAATTCCCGTCCGTCCTAAACCTCCACCAAAGTGCTACACTCTCGGTGTCCTTTTGACTCAAGAGGCCACAGAAAGTAGAACACAAGTTGGCATACTGTAACACTGTTCTAGTGAGCAAATGTATTTCAGGTCTTCACACTCCTAATGTGACTACCCTAAACCCGATGTTTTTGGTATGTAGTCAGAGTAGTGCATTCCGACGGATGGATGCCAGCCATCCCACCTTTGAATTATTGCACCAACGTACATCAACACCGGGATAGTAACCATATAACGGTGTTGTTGAGACTTTTAAATTATAGATGATGCCCGACGCGATGAGATTTTGTCTGGCAGTCCACATCTGGTTTTGGAAACCTTAACCGAGTGTGAGATGAGTGAACTCGTGGATTCAAACCTAGGCACGTACTGCCACGTAACGTTTAGAACAAAAATCTCTAGCCTTCTAATTTTTCCAAGAAGCAGGAGAATAAAGTAATTGATCTAAAGGAAGAATACTAAATTATATATTGTCAATGATCACGTTTTTACGATCGAACCTCGAGAGTTTCCAACAACAGTAAATTACATGCGTAGCTTACACAAATCCTATCAGTGCGACTGGGTTTTGCATACTTCGAACGGTCAGGTTGTACTGACCTCATAAACCAGAGCATAAAGTGGTGGATGCAATAGTTTTTGAAACACACTCATAATCTGATGCTTCACAAATGTATCAATCGGGATCGAGTTCATTATGGTAGGGAATCGGTTCATGTATTCAAGAGTAAAACAAACAGCAGTTACTTGGTCACGTCTTCAGTAGGTAGAATGTTTAATTATTCTGTAATTATTTATTATGTAATCTCTCTTAGTAACAAGAAAACTGTGTACACAGGTGCGACCATATACTGACCTGCAACGAAGCTTAGATGAGAATCTGTGTATGCAATAAACAATAATTTTAGATGAATAGATTGATGGAGATCAAACATACGTTTAAGGTCGAACGGTGTACATCACATAGAATGTTAAATTAGTCAGTCAGACTGTAACAAGGAATACAACTGCTGTTATACAACTGTCTCAGGGATCTATAAATAAGTAGAAATTGTATTGAAATTCATAGAGAAATGACCGGATAACACTGTACCAAAAAGGGGAGTAGGTCTAAGTGCATAAATGAGTTTATATATGCTGTTAAATAAGACACGTTTTCTCACTTTTACGAAAAAACATTATTAGCCCAAAGTTCAACTTAACAACTAGATATCTAAATACTTGCCGCCTAGGGAGGATATTGTCTTTCTATTTAAGGACAGTCCTCCAAAGTTTGCAGGAGGGTTGCTGCTTTCAGAAGGCAGTACAAAATACTAATGCATTTAGACGCATTGGAGACAAAACCTTGGATTGTCGGTTTAGTAAATGAAGAGAAGACCCGAGTTACATTCCCGGTAGAGCTTATTCTTAATGTGCACCCTTACTATGACAGAGGGTTAGACTACCTTCAACGTATTTGTAAGCCCACCGTAATGATTGAGGTTCAGTTCACCTCACATAATATGACCATACAATACAAATAGGCCGTTCGACCTTATTACATTTGCCGTTCTTATAAACTTGGTAAATCGAAACATCCGGCATAAGGTATTTTTTAATCGCTTATAGTGCACCTAGCTGCCTTCAAATTTCTGCTGGTACTAATAAAGAAAATAAATGACATTCCGTTATCGTTTTACATTATGTGAGTTGTAATCTTGCCACATTCTTGATATTGAGTTTATATATTTGTATGAATTTGATAGATCGTCACACATAGATAAGAGGATGAACTGGCCTTAATAGACCCACGTTACCGCCTTTTTAGTGTTTTGGTTCAGATAATCACTGATACACCCACTTAGACCGGAAACTAAATAAACAGACTCTGACCAAACCATACTTGTGTTTTCATTCTCTTCTTTTTGAATAAAGGACTGGATGTCCTGGGGTCTATTCGAAATGACTAAAGATTACCATCTAGCACACAAATGTGGTATGTTTCGGTAGTTGTATTGCCTCTACCCCAAAGTACTGTGCAGTCTACAATGTTCGGATAAACCAGTTGGAACGGTTCAGAAAATGAGTGTCAGCTACTACCGAATCGACTGGTGTTAAATTTTGAAATCCGTTTATAATCGAAGCTTGTTAATGGCGCCTAACCTCGGCTCCAGCAAAATGCACCATTTATTAGTGTCCTTTTTAGAGTGGTAGTCGTCAACATAAACAAAATGTTATCTTCCGGTTTATACATTCAAATTGCACTCAGATTTAAAGTGAAATACAGTCTATAGACCGTAAAACAGGATATATAAACGCTAGAAATGTAGACCGTTAATATTATTTTGTGAAAAACAAATGGAAATATGTCTGGGGATATCGATTCACTTAAGGTATATTTTCGGAAATGTTTGAATCTATTTCCGTTGGCGTAATTTGCTCCGCCTGAGTAACGTATGGCGTTGTGTCCAACAACGATTACGATTATGAAGGTAATTTTGAAATGCTCGGTTTGTTGAGGATCAACTGATTTTGTTTAACGAATCAGTGACAAATACCCCCTTCTCTTCTCTAAAACTCTTGCAGAGGTCGCACTGACGAGTTCGCTAATGACTATTGTTCTCCCATATTCTGAAAATTTGCTGCCAGTAGAGGAATTCTCTCAATATTTAAGAATTTCCTGGTCGATTGGATTTTTTATTCGAAGTATAGACTTTTATTAAATGAGATGCTGTCATATTCCCATTAACTTTTCCGACGATTTTATCGCAAATGGAAGATAAGCTGCATAACAGTAGACTTTGCAACCGTGACGAACGTAGCTACTTTTATAGTGTGTCCATTAGTCTTGTGTTGTAGCAGTATGCATGTCTATTTTATTTGCGTAATTTAATTCAAAAATGTATCTGTAGTCGTCGATGCATCAAATCAATACAAAGGTATTGAAATATGCTGAATGTTAGCCATTTCTCTAATGTTGTCAAGAAAAACGTCGACTTTTTTTTTCAGGAAGAAATAGTCGGTTCCTAAATGTAGTTACCTCTCTTCTTTGTTGTCCTAACGCCATTTCGTCCAAAACGTGAACAAACGCGTGAAACAACGGGGCAGTTATCACACACCGATAGTAAGATTTGTATCATTTTTCATTCAGCTGCAACAAATGGCTACTGTTGGGGACTTCTTTTCAAAAATTCATACATTACATTTTACCCAGGGATTCTTAGTGTCCAGAGACAGACAGTACACGATGCCCGTTTCATGTATGCTTCCACGTGTCTTCCATTGGGACGACGAATATACATGCTGTTTTTTCGTAGTTTGATATGCAACTCTCTGTTTAATGTATTTACGTGTGCTATCAACTATTCGACCCATTCGTGCTGATTTTGAGTGGACTAGTGGCTGCGGAAGTCTTCTAAACTAGGTTTGAGAGTGAGTAACTGTTAGCTGATAACCAGCTGTTAAGTGATACCGTTTGGTACACTCACTTTTACCGCAAACATCTGTGTTGTGAAGCCAGTGTGGGTTGGTTTGCATGAGCTTTACTGACTTGTATGCAAGACATTCGAGTTTACACTGAAGTGATGCTAGTCAAGAGGAGTCGTTATCAACGTGGTTTATTCGTTTTGGCTCGTAAAAAAACCTGCACGCTAGCCTCGAAATCTCGGGAAAAGAGTGTATTTACCTTCAAAGTTCTACATACATCTTCACGAATTAAACTTGCTTGGAATTCCAGGCCGCTCATCACTAACACCAAGGCAACGACATTTGAATAATTAGCCAACACTGCACTGCCTTTGTGATTGGTTGACAGGTACCATCAGTGCGATTCCAAAGATTCTGCCCGTTTTCTTGTGATGCACTGGGTGATTTTTTCAGTCTGATGCAAGGCAAAAATAGCTGATCGATACTGATTCCTCTTTGATTCAGTGATACTGTTCTCCAAGTGAATATGACTCACTGACAGTCGGTTTCGCGTCATGAGAATTTTGTAAATACTATCACAGGAGATTCATTGTTTGCTCATCTGAGAGAAAGCTTAAATAACCGATATTTAAAAATAGGGTTCCATACGATATTATGCTATAAACAAGACCGCGTGATTAGAAACGACAAATTTGCCAGTCGTGATCAGATTTCATGCTGAATTGCAACTCCTTGCACTTGTTTGCTGGTGTGAATCTAAGTCGAATGCTTTATGTTTAATCTCACTGTAGGCATACCAAAACCCGTGGTTGTTTGACAAGCATTCTTCTGATCGGCTCTGCAGACATACCTTTACCACAGACCGGTTATACACGTGGATAAACAACTGTTGCTGCTCCGTATTATTTTAGTTAAACCTGCTGGATATATGAGTGCCTGTTTGCGCTAAGTTTGTGTCCACGTCGGTGTTAACTGTCTGCTGTATATCAGCACCTGCTACCATTTCTGTAACATGATGAGGCAACCTCACTCCATTCGGTAATTCACCGCTGCATCCTAGTAAATCGTACAGTTGCATACTAGAACATTTTGATTCACGGAAGGCGATACACTGTATGAAACTGCACTACTTTCAGTTTTGCTGCACACTTGTCTTGCGACAACGGATTTTATTTTTCCTCTGATGTGCATCCAAGATTTGTGGTTCATAGGTAACTGTTTAGGAGTCAATGCCGTTTACTGCAAAGTCATGTGCACCAACTAGTAAATTTGCTGATAATTGCCTAGATGCTTACAAGCCGAATGTCATCAAAGATGAGAGATAATTCATGTTTTTCCCTGTACTATGCAGCCATATCAAATGTACATACTTAACGTCACATCTTTTAATTGGAATCTGTGAATGCCCTCAGTATGAAACATCTAGGAAAACTTAAGACCATATGTGAAAATAAACATAACAGCTTGCTTAATCTCATCGTTTCAAATATGCCCTATACGATAGTGAGAATAAAGACATATAGTCGAACATATGTTTTCGATAATTCATCTTCAGGCCGGTACAATTATATAAGGAGTTAATAGAGTTAGATCGAGATATCGATCAGGCTTAGTACAAAGAAACTAGGTCACTGGTCAGTCAATTGGCGATGGCTTGATTGGTCGGTTACGTCACGCTTGTTCATTGGTTTGACCGCGCAGGTTGACCATCGATCCGGTGGATTTGTGGCCATGGTAGGTGCAGCGCTTGAACAAACCGTTTTTGATGACATAATACCGGGTCAAGCAGCCTGATTCCAATGGCCTCGGCAGTACAAAGTGCTCTGATTTGGACCGCTTTTGATGGGTTGCCTGGCACGCGATATACAACTTTGAAGGCTTGGTCGGTGTTCACCTGGTGTCCGCTTTCAGCCAGATGAGCGAGGATAGCACTGTTGACCGATCGTGATTCCCCGTGCCCCAGCCACCGTGGATGGTGTTCTTGGATTCGTTTCGAAAGTTGTTTCGACGTTCGACCAATATAACCTGCTCCACAGGAACAAGTGAATCAGTAGATACACATAGATGAGGTCTGAACTGTCAGTCTATCTTTTTTTATAAAACCTGAGGATTGGGGATGTGGATAATTGAATACGGAGTTCTGCTGTAGCACAGGTCCTGCTAATTGTCTGGTTGAGCCTGTTTGTCAGCCATTCGGCGGCATTCTCACCTTTAAAGGGTACTCGAATAAACACCGACTTCTTTCTTACGTCATGCACTTCAGGTTTAGATGATATTCTGATCATATTTCTGGCGATAAATCGTTCCGGATAGCCGTTATCATGAAGTACGTTCTTTATGAATTCAAGTTCACTCTCTAACGTATCCGCTGAACAAATTTTATATGCTCTATCAGTCAGGCAGCGCACTAAATTTCTCTTCTGTTTCAGGGGTACAAAACTGTGAAAGTTCGTGTACTGATCTGTCCACGTGTCCTTGTGGTAAATTCTGCGTTGAATATTACCGTCTATTCGTCGATGTGAACGAACATCTAGGAAAGATATCTCGTTTCCAGACTCCTCCTCAAGTGTAAACCTAACTGACTGGTGGGCGCGATTGAATATATCGAGTACTGTGTGCATATTAGTATCTGAACTGGCTACGATAAATACATCGTCTACGTATCGGTGGTATTGACTGAACTGGCTGATGGTGGCGAAGCGGCTAGTGAAACTGCTTGAACCCGTCCGAAAGGCGATTGCCCCGCTCAGTCTAGGTGATACGTTTGAATTTGTCGAATGCATACAGAACGTTAACATGAATTCACAGAAATCATGCTCACTAGACGTAGTGTCGTTATTCACAAACGTACCGTTGCTAGAAGCCGTCAATTTTATCTGTAATTACGTGTCTGAGACCGAAATCGATATTGGTTTACCACCACTGAAATTAAAAGAGCTTCTGCTCCATTGCACATTTGATGTACAGCTGCTGTTCAACGGTGTGTCGTATCTGCATACAGATGGCTTAGCAATGGGATCCCCTCTCGGACCTCTATTGGCCGATGTAATACACATTTTTTTCCTTCATTTCGCAATCTTACGGTTTTTGCAGGATGTGTTGTAAAGTTCCTGTTACACGTTATGCAACTGATGAAAGTACGAGAAATAGATGTTTTTTCTCTCGCAAAATACTTGTCTCTTGCGCAGCGTTCAACCAAATGAGCAGCACATAATGTTTCACATGTTGTATCAAGTTTAAAATTAGTATTGTAATATAACGAATACTGGAAGTATAAAAACCTTGGGAAAACATCGGAAGAAAACTTACTAATTTCACACTACTTAACGGTGTGTCACAAACACATTCATTTGTAAATCATTTAGTAAAATGACCAGGACAGAATCCAGCAGCTTGACCCGCAATCAGGTTCAAAAATTTTCTTGCCATACTGGAACTTCATACAAGCTAAAATAACTGGCACCTAGTAACATTTACCGTCTAACTCATTAGTGAGAAAGTGTGATAAAAATAAAATGTAAAATCTTTGGTTTTCGCCTAGCTTTTGATAGTAATGGGGGGTTTATAACCTCATGCAATTATAGCCTTCAAATATCAAGTCAATAATATCACATGGGCTATTAAGTCCAGCTAGAAAGAGGCACACTTGGAAGCGTCGACTGTTTGGAAAGATGTTTACAGAGGTCTTGAAAGTCGGAAAATATTTCGCGACATTTTGCAATTGTAAAGATCGTTGAAACACTTACTGATTGACATGAAAAACACCAGCATCAATTACGGTTGGCTAGTCAGCTCGGCTGTGTCATGGAAACAAAGGCGACTCTTAGCCATGGCTCAATGCATTAAATTTTCAACCATCTAAGCGACCGATATTAAATTACGTTCATTTTTTAAATATGTAAGTTTTGCACTAGAGCGTTATATCCGTACAACCATGCCTGACTGGAAACCATATCTTGTGTACCCCACACTGTTGAACAGAAATGAGCTGTATCTTGATAGGGGCTATATTTTATTTAAAGACGACTTAGATTGTCAGCCGGCTACGGCATAATCGTTTCAGGATTTCCAGTCACCTTGGATAGACAATGATGTTAATAAATCCTTGTGGCCCAAACAATTCAAGGTATGATCTAGAAAGAACAGTTCAGGTTCTTTTGTGATCATCTAGCAGCTCAAGTGTTGATTGACTAGCTATCGACTTCCATTGTGAGAACGTCCACGGCATCATTAAATCATTCTAGCCTGACTCTACGCGCGTAATTTCCTAATGAGTTACTTGTGGTGAAGTCATGGCTCAACAGTTTGTAGATCACATCCTCGACAATCGCCAACTTTTGGTTATTGAGGGTCACTATAAGAAGCTCGACTGAGTTATACTCAGCGGAGTGGACTTCTGCCTAGACAAGTGAACAGCACCCAGAGAAAGATAGGATTTCAGTGGGTACCCCTGAAAGCTTAACTTTAACAACAAACTGTCATGTGTCTTCGGTGAATGAATCTATACCAATGCATATATAAAGGTGCAGCGAAATGTTAGCGACGGTCTTGTTCGTTTCATATCAGTTTTGAACTGGTTAACTGCTACTGGCTGTCCCTACCCAGTATTTTGTCCAAGTCTGCATTCTTCGATCGTTCTGGACCATGAATGTGGTCCATTACTAAGCTTACAGCTAACAGACAAGTATGAACTTACTTTTTAATCGTAAGTGTCTGTTAGCCATAGTAAAATAAGAAATATTCGCAACCGTTCAAAAACATATGCTGCGAACGAAACGATGCAAAACTGAGATCGTAACTTTGCGTTGATCATTTTCCTGAGACAGTGGGGATAATCATTTTCAGAAGTGTGAAACAGTTTTTCGCCTAATTTGTCACATACTTCTTCATCCAGGTCTCAAACATTAATTAGGATCACAGGAAATAAATTTGAAGTCAACTACAGGAAGGTTCATTGAAGTGGTGGCTGGCGAAAGATGTCTTTTTGCCCGAAATTCGAGGCAACTCACTGGTTTGTGAAAAAAAGCTTATTTTATTTAACATTTCAAGTGTGCTCAGGCCTAGTTTTTTCTTTTGCAAAGCGTGTGAACAAAATTATATCAGGTAGAATGAAACCTACCTCTCCGAAAATCTGGCAAACGATACTCGAAAGATACATGCCTGTTATGCGCAGAAGTATGCAGAGACACTGGCAAGGCTACTCAAAATAGAAATTTCCCACTGACAGTCTGTGTACAGACAAACTGACAGTACACTTGGATAAAAATTCAGCGAACAGGTGTGGTGACCGCTCAAACGTCATCCGACGACTGGAACACTGTTTCCAAGAGCAGTTGCGTGAAACCGAACACAACTACACCCGACTGGAGTGACTGTCCATGCTATCCGGCAACAGGTTGGATTCACACCTCAAAGAGGGAGGCAACCACGATGGATTCCGGCAAGGTGTACCAGACTAAGTTAACCTAGAGGCCAAATGCATCGCTTTGTCAAGCAATATGCAGAACGGACGTCACAGAATCAACGGACTGGTGATTCGAGGTGGTCAACAGCTAATTTCTCGATGGGTGATGCGGCTGGTGGAAAAACTCAACGCTGGGCTTAAGTCGCCTGTGTTGTTACCCTAATACATACGAACGGTCCAAGTTTAAGTATCTCATCCTGATATGGCTTTGAACTCATCATTTTAACCTTCTGCACTGTTGTCGGTTGTACTTTTGAAAGCAGACAATGTCCTTGAAGACATCCGGAGACAGGATGGTAAGTTAGCTGAAATTGAGATCCAGCAATGACGTAAGCATTACCAAAAAGCTTACAGGTTGAAAAACAATCCGCCAAGCGACTATTCGGTCCGCTGGTTGGAAAAGCTGTTTGACTTGACATTTCGTCGCGGGCGGTGACGATTGTATATTCACGAACTTGTTGCGTCTTCTTTTTCGTAATACTCGGTCTTTATTATCTTTCTCTTCTCTACACATTCCTACTTACCTGTTACTCTTCAGCTTCGCAGGTCACTGTTAACGACAACAGAATCCCGAGCTCTTATACCCATTGGCACGAGTCAGAGTTGAAAATGCCGCTGCTCACGAATGTACCGAATGAGCTCTCTTGTCTATCAAGTTACATTTCATGGGCAACAGAAGTAGTTTGAAATGATCAGTGGAAAATTTCGTTCGAGTTCATTGGTACTCCGCATTTTTTCTCTAATAAATTTGGTCGTACCGTTAAGGTGGTACACTTCTGTACTTTTGGTCACATGACAGAGCCAAAGATTTTCTACAGTCCAGTAGCAGTGTTACTCATCTCTTTATAACTGCTAAGGCCATGTTACACTGAATACAGTACACGGACTGTTCGTACCATAACCATATAACTGTAACGAAATATGAACATCTTGTGGAATTTCGACTAAGAGTTAGGTAAAAGGTTGTTCCTAGTACGGATCAACTTGGCACATCGCTGTTTGCTTACAATCAGCCGGAATAGACAGTGTTGACCTTGATTGTGAATCGGTGCTTTTCTGGAAGCAAACATGCTGCTTAAAAGAACCAACATAAACCGTGATTAAGGGGTCTCAGGCACGAAATTGACCAGTCAAATTTATTTGAATGTTTTAGGAAAATCTATATAGGCACTAGCAACCAACTAGTTTATAACAGTTATTTTTGTCCATGTTTTCCATTACACATATTAAGAGCTTGTGGGAATCAGTTTTAGTACCAGTGGTGGACAGGTAGCAACAGTATAGACTGAACAAAGTGCACAAGTGAACGATCATCAGTCAAAAGCTTCATAAATTTGGAGTCTACCGACAAAATGAGGATTTTTTAATTGATGGGTTCATTGAGAACATCATCTTCAAAATTTCGTGAGACGACGCTGACGAACCAGTCAACAGCACGCTTACTTTGGGACAAATATTTGCCAAATACTAATGTGGACTGTTAGGTTAGACATGGTCATAGTGCCATCGACCGAATGTGATAAGCATCTAAGTATTTATTACAACGAAGCAAAGGTAAATTCTGTAAAACATCGGGTGGCATAGCAGTAAAACTTGTGTATAATCTTCAGTTGTGCTCCTGTATTCCAACAGTGAGTCTTAGGATTCAACAGAAAATATGTGCAGTATTGGTTGAAAAGACTATTGGTAGCATTCTCATTTGAGATGGTCTGACTGTTTTTGCTGTTTATGGGTTAAACTAGCATTGATGATCACTTGCTGTCTATACTGACTCTCAACTTTTGGTGCAACACTTGCTGATCATTTGAGAAGTTAGCGGTAATCACACATGGCGTGAATGCATGGCTTCGTTGTGAATGAATACCAAGTGCAAGGCATAAGTGGATTTTGCACTTAGAATATTCAAGCTGTCCAAATACACCACGGACAAATCTAGTAAACGCGTCCTCGATATGCTACCAGTCATCGTCTGGCGGAATGTAGATTATGGCTTCCAGCCTACAGGTAGCAACAAACTCTCGGCACCGGTCTTTTGAGTCCTCTATTTAAAAATTATCATTAACTTTGGGATTTAGAGATAACAACTGTACTTTAGTGAACGAACCAAACAGAATTAGCCTGCAATCACTACGGAGGGAAACTGTTAATCTGAGTGTTATTTAATGTTTTTTCCTGATTGGATAGTGGTCAAGCCTGTGGAATTTTTGCAAGAAACCACACTTTGTAGACTCGCTAACGTTTGGAGTAAAACGTGCGTTCATAACTGTATTATAAAGGTCGGAGGAGGACGAGGTCAATAGGGCATGAGCCTCACTGGTTTCGAAATGAATTCGCTTTATCCACGAGTACAATTTGCAAGCAGAATTTAAAAGTCCGCTTGTTTATGAAGTCCCAAAAATGCAGATCATGGATCGACGAAATAGACGAGGGTAGATAAACCACAGTGACCGGGCACATGATTGTAGAATTTAAGTTGATAACACACTGTACATTTTTAGAAGAAATTTGAATAATTGGATTGCAGATTGTGTTTACCTGCAGACTGCTGTCCAGATAAACAGCTGTGCCAAATTATTAGTGGTTTACTATGTTAACCATATATGGTTAGAGCCAGTGAATTTACCTCATCTTGGATATTCGTTTCGCATCAGACAACTGATTGTTTTGATTAACCCACGATCTCATCAGACCGGTTATAATACAGAACTCATTCAATTTGCTCTGGGGAGATGAAGCCCAATATTTGGGCATTTGGCTGAAATAAATCCTAATATATCGTGCATTCAGGTTAATAGATCAGTGTCCTTTCAAGACTGACCTACCGTTTGTTAACACTTGTCGGAATCTTAGGTCAACGTAAGGAATATATCTCACTTTCAGAGATGAAGGTGTTTGGAAGGGATAGTAAACATTTTCAGAGAGCCTCATAAATGGGTGGCTTCCGTGGAATACTCTAAAGTTCGCAAGGACTAGGCCCAATCATCCGTCCATAGCTGGTGTCACATTATTATAGAGTGATTTATTGTAAAACAGTAGGCCAAGGCACTATGGTTTAGTCAGCGAGCTGAAAATATCTTCCAGTTACCGAAATGGGTGTTTAATGAACTGAATTCTAACACATGTTTATGCTCGCATCCAGAAAACTGAACAGTTCTGTTTCAGCAAATATGAACTCTTATTGTCATGATACTTGTTTACAGTAGCAGAACTGTGTATAAGTTCTACGGAAGGGACAGTTTGGACAAAAACACAAGCGCAACTTCTCTTTTGCTTAGCGTGTTATCTTGACTGAACGAAATCCGGTTGTCCTCGTGGGCGTCGGTATGGAATTAAATTGCATGGTTCGTCTTAGATTTATTAATTTGCTGTGACAAAGTGTAGGTTTTGGTTGCAATTGCAATCCCCAAAAATTCGCTTTTTATGTTTAGTTGAAGTGCTAAAGGAGAACCTTTTTAAGCAGTCTGTATGAAGTGTATCAACGTGTCCCCTCTGATTATAGTTCTCGCGAACCGTTGTTAGGGAGTTCAACATTAGCATGCGCTGTTTATCTTTTAGCTCTGACTAGTATGGTTCTTTTCATCTGCTTGTCAGCTGCAATTGAAAGTATCTTTCAGCCGCCAATATTTTACTGAAGAGCTGAGGGCAACTTTTACATCATCGGCATAAATTGCAACCTCTATGGACTGTCCCAAATGACTAAGCTGCTGTCTACATCACTGGTGTGGTTGGCGACATCCGTTCTGGATCAAACTGTCACAGTGACTGAAGCCAAAGAACTATACGTTTGACAATATGTTGACTTCACAATAGCACCTCACTCAGAGATAAAATAAATGGGATGGGTAATCGTTCAGTTCTCTTTAAAAAAATATTCTAAACGTAGAGCATTATTTTCCGGTGATAAAC
The DNA here is from genome assembly GCA_014338405.1 of Paragonimus skrjabini miyazakii. NCBI lineage: Eukaryota > Metazoa > Platyhelminthes > Trematoda > Plagiorchiida > Troglotrematidae > Paragonimus > Paragonimus skrjabini miyazakii. Next base: position 80,395 of record JTDE01001314.1, on the reverse strand, counting down.
TTGAAAGGTAAATTAAGAAACGCTATGTTGCACAATTTTTGTCATGACAGATTTCGCTGCATCTTTACGAGTGCTTAATGCAAACCGTTAATTTTTATCAAATCTAAACCAAACTGAAAAGCAAATTACAATGAAATGTCAGCCTTATATTGATTCGTAAACACTACTGTTGCCAAGGCAATGAGAGTGTGACAAGCAGTTCTTGTTGAATTCACAGGAAAGGCCTGTTCCTTCTGATGGTAACCGCCTCGGTATATCGAAGAAGTTGTGGGTTTGTAGTCATACTGGTGACTTTGAACCCTTTGGGCGTGTCCGTTTGACGGTGCTCTAGCAACAAGTATGCGCAATGGATGAAGCAGGCTGTTTGTATGTTCGGGTGATGGTGGCGGCGTTTCGCGTGGCATCAAAAGCAGCAAAATCTGTCGTGGCATAAATCATGCAATATGCTGTTTCTGACTTCACTCTTCTAACACTACTTTTAAGATTTGCGGATGTCACATTTTCATCCTGTTATGTAAATTTTCTTGATGACTGTCAACAAAGTAATTTGTGGAGGGCCAAAGTGTAAACAGACGCGTAAAGCATGCAAACAGTAAAGCGTCGACGGGGTTATCGTTCTAGACTCTTTTGGATCCGCTGCACGTCGCGCGCGCCGTTTTTCTACACAGTAAGCTTCAAGAGGTCTTAAACTTATGTTCTTTCGGCATGATAACGTTCCGCAGCTTATACCTCCATTCTAAAAAGAGACGAAAGGATATGAATCTTAGTATTATGTTCGCCTCTCTAGTTACCAGACTTCAGACTGGCAATGTGCGCAGAGTTGGGTTGGAACGCTGAGGCGTTTGAAGCAACAAGGTAGTCGACCGAACAGCAATCACGTTGACACTAAGTGGCTGCCAAATGAAATAGAAAGAAAGCAAGGTACAGTTCACACGTCCGGTGTGGTGTGCACGAGTTTGCTAGTTGAAACCATAATGCGCATTTCGGTGACGTTTCGTGAACGAGACAGTCTGCGGGGTACGTGCGTGAATGTTTTTCCATCCGTCGGTAGCAGGATTGACAGAAGTATCGAATATTGGGCGGCATCTGATTGTCTATACTGTGGCAAGAATGAAGCCAGCCTGGTAGCGTACGGCCAATACTGTTCACACCCTGCTGTGTACGGAGCTCATCAAATTTCCTCACTATTAGATAGCGGTCTCTCAAGCTTATGCATATTACACAATGGTCTTTCTCAGACGCGGTAGTTAATGAACTGTACCCACTGCGAAGCCAACAAAACTGCTGGACCTGACCTGAACCTTGTGAACTCTCAGTGGATGACTTGATCAAAGAGCAGCCATCCGACTGGGTTACGCACAATTTTAAACATGCTGTTGATCTAGTAGTGCAACGTTGTCATCCACGCAGAGGTAGCAGATCTGTTGTCATTGCAAATGTCCACGTGCACCACATCAGGAACCTAAAGCCACTTGAAGATTGGCAGTTAGAGTGTACACAGTAGAACAGTACAACTTCTGTACTTGAGTGAAGTGGAAGTGCATTTTAAGTGAGTGACTGAACTCTTATTCGCTAAGAAACCAAATTTTCGTATGTTCATCAACATGCCATTTGACACTATGGTCAGATGGTAGGGCTGGTCAATGACCAAACGATGAGGACAATAAACACGTTGTCTATCACTTGACACCGTTCTCGTTGTGGACCAGCCTAAGGACAAGGTGGGTCAAGCAAGTTAATCCATCTAAACTCGGGTGAAAAGTAGGCTGAAATTAATGACCAATGCTTGAAGAATTTGAGCTAACCAACGAACACACGGCTAGTGAGCATCGGTCGTGTCGCGAGGTAAAAGTGACAAACGAGTGCGTTGATGCGGATATACTAACACAGGTAAAAGAATTTAGATATTGTTGATCATGACCCAGTTTGAAGTTGGGACATTGTTTCTAGTGATTTGCTGGTGAAGACATTAGAGAATGTGACGGTTAATCTGGTTCAATGGCATGAATGTAGCAGCTATTTAGTCAAATCGTATGTGAAGACAGCAACTGAACCCTTGAGGAGGCTGCGTTGCAGATGTCGATTCGTTGATACAAGCAACTTCTGTCCAATTTTGTCAAGCAAAATACTAGAGGATTTCCTGATGTGCTTACAAAATGCCGAAGTATAGCCCTTATCTTGTGGAAAATTGCTGACCTTGAGTGTACTGCTAGATGACAATTTCCAAACAGCACAGATGGCATCAACCGATAACTCACTTTATGTTAAGTAATTATGAACCTACCTTACGATAGTGTGTAGGACGTACGTACACCTTATGCTAGACGATGAATTTGTGAGAGTTGTTGACCGATTAGTATAAATAAGAGATCGTATCATTTGTTTGACTTCAGGAAATAGTGGTTCATAACTTCAAAGATAGTGTGGTATTTGCCAAGTTAAATTAAACCCAGTAATATGAAGACATTCTTGTAGATTTAATAATGGTATTTTCAAGGCCAATGTGAATGTGATGTTACTTTAAGGTTCCGAAGCGTGGTCGCCAAAAATATACAACACAAACCTTATTCGGATATTCCAACGTCAGAGTTTGTATTCGATCACACGCATACAATGGCAGTAATTGAGAGATGCCAATGCGGTTAGTAGGTGAAAATTTGTTAGAGGATAAGGCTGACTAATTGGCGCAATTAGCAAGGCTGCACAAAGTAAGGCAGTAGAGCTATGTAATGACAATTACAACCAGTTCTCTCCCTTACCGTACACGCGTTATCAATGCTTCAACTGACTGAGACGAGATACGAGGTAGGCAATCGATGACTTGGTATAGTGGTTTGAAATGAGCTGCCGGTGAGCTAGTCATGACAGGTAAAGTTCTGTTCCACGGCTGGAGTCCTTGTGACTGACAAAGTTGTTCTGTATACACTTATTTAGTTACTCCTGTGGATCCCGCCATGTTGGCCACATGACCAGAATCTTGCCTAAACGGTTTGTGAGCATCATCCAATCCATATCGTCTGTGGAATGACGAAGTCAAACAACAGTGCCGTACTATCCTACCTAGTAGATTTTAATCACTCTGTCAGCGTGTCAGGGGCAGTCTGCTCATTCTACCGTGTGAAGATCATTCAGTCGGAGGCGGTGAGGCGTAGAAATATGTCCACAACTGAGGCCTTTAAAATCAGTCTTTTTATCTCACCCGTTTGTTCTAAAACTTTTCATCTAGTATTTGGTACTGTCTTGGTTAACCCCTCACTTTGTAAACTTGTCAAAACTCACTGTTTAAGAGATATCTTGATTACAGCTTAGCATTCACCTGACTGACCTCAGTAACCCACCTGTTGTCGAATTAATCCCGTAATGATTTCCTTGAATAATTGTGATATAAATATCGCGTATTTAGTCTGATAACGAGTCTTTGGAAACGAGCCTATTCTCCAGGCCTTATTAATATGATGTAATCATAGAGGTTGACTGCGACTTGATTTAAGGCAACTCAGTATCGAAGTGTGCATTCGTGTTCATAACAAGAGTGAACATATTAAGATCAACAAAGCAAGTGGGCTGTGCAGTTGCTCTTTTTTGCTTCCCCTTATTTTTGATAGATTTTTAATTGTCACCTCAAGGTTATAATGGCGATTTTGTGTGATCAGTTCGTCCGGCCACTAAAGCGACAGGTTTCACCAATACAAACTCAGCTGTACTTGGCCTGAAATGTCATAATCAACATTTGTATATACAACTTTGTTGGTCTTCATCACATTTGTACTTATCACTACTGTCACTGTGTTAAAGTGCGTATAAACCCTCTTGTAATTAGATTAGTGTTTGCTAAGTCAAGTTCACGACATGTGGCCAGTACATGACACGCAACTGCGGTGTATTTGAAAGTGCCATGAAGTGCTCGCTAACATCAAAACGGTTTGATAGCCCGCCTTTTATGTTTGTTTACTTGAATTTGTTGCATTATCCATTCAATGTAAACATAATGATATCTTAGTGAAGCCTCTATACTGTAGTTGTTCTATTTTATCCCAAGAGATATAGGATATCACGGAGGGGTGAAGCGTTATGGAACCCGAGATTCTAACGTCCTCTGTTCGTTGTGGCTTAAGCAAGTATTTTTCAAGAAATACCAACGAATGAAACGAACGACATATTCTTTCACATTCGATCTCTTTGGTTTCCGAAGCAGAAACCTATCTAAGTTAAAACCTAATCAACAGAAATTTTAAGTAAATTCCATTCATGAGTGGACAAACAGTTTATGCATGAGTTACGCATCTGAAATCTCATGCCATAAGTGAACACATGGCACAGCACTGAGTTGGAATGGTAGTTTCCCACTGTGTATTTATATAACATGTTCCGTCGTTAAATGTAGTGACACTACACGTGTGTATAGGTTCGAGCGCATAGTACCTTGACTTGTGATGAATGTTCTTTATAAATCTATGATGGTTAACAGCTTTTTCAACTTTCCCCAATAATATTCTGTGACAGGTGCTATCACTGATTTGTTCATGCTGATGTACTTAATCACGTGGTGGCCTTTTAGTACGACTGCGTTTAGTTCAGTTCGATTAGCTGTCAAGCACTGACTTAGATTTTATTTGATAAACTGTGCTCACTTATTGGACCGGCTGAGAAGAACCAAAATTCCGGAATAAGCCTTCATGCTTGCTGCCTGTCTGAATACTAATTTTTCTCGGTGATCCTGTTAAATGCGTATTCTTCTTTAACTTCAAGGCTGTAGATTCGAATCCCCTTGAAATGATAATGCCATGCAATCGAAACACTTGTGACGTAAATGCCAAGTTCGGAGAACAAATAAACACCAAAAACACCTAATAGACTTACTATACTCTCCAATGTTCTCAACAAGATCATGAGGTCTGAATTGTTAAAGAGAACTACATCAAGCGGATATTTCACCTTCACGATGCATTTTACGTGTTTTTAAATTGATGTACATCAAAAGCTAAACAATACACGTTTAGTGTGGCATTTTGTAGTAAAGTTTACGATCAGATTGACTGATCTGTTTGGAACGTCTGCAGGATTGGACAGCTGAGTTCTCCTCGGGGTTGTTTTCTTATTAACGCGTTGTCGTTCATCGTGTTGCAGTTAAGGAAAGCCTTGACACTTTGAACGAATATCCTACTATGCAGATGGGCAATGTGCTGGATGAATTGGACACATCTTTAGATCACAAAAGTTTTTCGCACTGAAGTGATCTTAGGTTGTGATGTGAAGTGTCGACCCTTTTTTCAAGAAACCATTTTTTATAGGTACGATGATTGTCGAGAAGATTAAGTGACCCAACGATATTAATTATTGTTGAGCTCTTCTGGTGGGATTTCTTGTATTCCATGTTAAGTAATTAGCCTTCTTCCTACACAGTTGATAAAGACTTTTAAAAATAACCATAACACTCAAGAATTACCTAAGACTTTCGGAGACGTAATTGATTCACTTTTTCCAGTAGGACTTTTGATTCAGCCAAAATAAATTCATAAAGAACCATAGCTATTGGTTATCGATAAATTATCTTTAAGCACAGTTCGTTCAAAAAACAGTTCTGTTGCCCTCAATACTCGTCCAGAGAACAAGATTAATACAACTTGCAGTCTTCATTGGCACTTCAACGACAGCCATAAAATTACTGAGTGGTAAGGGATTTTGGTTTTCATATAAATTGAACTTTACCCACAGCTGATCGTAGCTGTTGCATTCCCATATGCTTTCCAGTCGGCCCTTTTTGTAAAGAAGCACTACACCTATAAAACTGGTGGACAACGTAAAAAAGACCACTATCTCCCTGGACGAGGTTATATATTCTTTCTAAATCAGACTAGCATGATTTGATAAGTAAAATGATGTACATAGTTCTGTTGTTAAACTCATACAGGTAGTTAAATAAAAGTGTTTTAACACCACGAACACTACGTAATTCACCAGTGCTCTGAAGGCACGCCCAATAGTTTGCAATCACTACCGGAGCAGTGGACTAACAATCACGTGACTGATCATGCACTGTGGAATTAAATAAATCAATAAGGTTGCACCAATCAGGCGCGACATAGAAGCAACTGATAATATTGGCCAATCAAGCACTCATAGGTATACATATATATATTTTTAACATATCTCATTTGAAAACAAAATACGGAGTAGCAACGTTATTTATTCAGTAACATGTGTGATGAATCAAGAAGAATGTCCACCACGGCCGCTTCGGCTAAAAGACGTATTTGTTTACCTGTGGATGGTAGTGCCCATGCAAGTCGTGCTGTCGAGTGGTATTTAGCTGAAATGTACAAACCCGGCGACTACTTAATCTTTGTACATTCACTGGAAGCGCCAAATCTGCCTACCATGTGTATAAGCTCTGGTCTTAATGTGCCGATCGATGTGTGGACGAAAGCCTTACAGGAGAAGTGAGTTTCATGGAAATCGTAGACAAATTTTCCAACTACTACTGAATTGATTTCGCCCCATAGACATTTCCGTAACCGTTAAACATAATATTGATATAGTGTTCAGCCTAAATATCCCACGATTTACAGATGTTCATTTTCTTTTCAAGAGATAATTAGGAATGTAACATTGTTTGGTGTGAAAATGAATTTTATTGCAATGCGAGTTGTGAAACGATAGCTGATTTAGTTGTATGTTATCTGTACAACCCAAAATGTGCTTTGGGAAAACTGGTTGGAAATAGTGAACTCTGCAATACATAATAATATTATACCTACCTCCGATAACGTTCGCAAATAATTAATTATTGTTTGTTCATACGTTACATTTAGGAAAGTAAGAAATGACATAAGGTGGCTCCAGAACGGTTTAAAGGAAAAAGCGTTTACTAATTACATTGGGCACTAACGATATGGTTAAAATAATTTACAGAAGTAGCAAACGTGAAGCATATTTTTTAGACTGTTCATATTTTAACGTATTTATTTGTTTCACTTTACCTGCATCTAGGCAACAGATTGTAATATTTGCACTAGCTGTAGTGTTCCTACATATTTACTGAAGCTGTCAATTGTAGTAAACTTATGAACGATGGAGAAATATTACTGCTGAACCCCATGAAAGTATGTGACTTAAACAACAAACTAATTTACTGAGTTACAGCGTTTGAACTATATTGTTATTTGAGGATGCTTGTGAATAATCTGAGATATGATGAAGTCAACAGTTGTTTGTGTTTGTTAAAAAAAATACCAGAATCCTTAAAGACAGTAATTAGGAAACCATTTTGTAAAGATGATAGAACAGACCCACATGAACACGGATCCGTTCACTAGTTTTTTATACGAGTTTTTTTAAAATATAATGCAACACGCACTCTTATAGCTGACAGCACCTTACTTTACGCGTTCCAGGTAGTAGTTATGAAAGGTTAGGAGACTTGATACTAAGGTTTTTGAATTTTTGATTGCAAAACTTTCTTCCCACAAAGCTACAGCAAAATAATTAAAACTACTCTCCCGAGTAGTCTCAATGACGTTCATAACTGAATTGTGTTCATCTTAGCCAGGTAAAACGTTACTCAGTGCTATCACTTACACGACGTCGGGACAGAAACCGCAGCAGGACGACTGTTAGTATGGGAAACCGCAGTTCTGTAGAATATAATTGGACTGAACAGAGGTAACTGTTACAGGTGTTCATCGTTTCCTATAGCTGTTGTTGCACATTTATAAACTGAGCGATATTCGCGCTATTTTATTGGTTCTTTCCAGCGGTTTCACATTCATAGTTGGTTACGATGACGTCAGTAATTATTTTTGCGACAATAAATTGCTTTAATATGCCTGGCTCGTCTAGGTCTCTCAGTCGGAACATATCTGTGGTCAACCTACATAACCATATCCACAATGTGTCACCAATTAACAGATAAGCTGTAGTAACAGGCCATCGGAGAACGCCAAACGTCATAGTTATAAGTATATAGTTCACTGTATTAAAGTTCCCTACGAAGTTGCCGATGAGGAAGAATATCTTTACATTAACCACTAGTTCAGATACGTTGAGACTGTGATTACTAGTGTCGAGAGTAACTTCGGTTTGTAAATCAGGTTGCTTGTGGTTTTTGCGGATCAAAATGTAATCTAGCGTAAAATATTCTAGGAGCCACTCCATCGCTTAGCCACAGGTGCACTGTAAAAAGCAAATGCAGTGTACTTTACACATGGACCTTGATAATGTTGAAGTCGACCTCGAGGTAATTAAACTCACCTATAAAGGGAAGTTAGGTTAACCTTGTAAAAGTAGGCTCGCATATGGTTTCAGTACGTAAACGATCGTTGAGAGTCATGGCACTCGGATACTGATAGGTCAAATTATTCAAGTGGACGGTTAAACCATTCAATTTCCGGAGCGGTCAGAATAACCGGGGCATCTACCGCAGACATCCGCAGCTAATTGTCACTATGGTGCGCTGCAACAGTGCCGTCCGCAGATAAACAATAGTAATGTGACCCCACTTTATGTCTTATATTCCTTTTTCCTATTTAACAGGTTACCGTTAACTCCATACTATGGGACTTTAGTGCACTTCATTTATCAAAACCTCTGCAGTTGGTGGAGGAGATGCCATAATTCTAAATAGCTGTTTAACGGGTGTGACAACACTGCAATTTTTACGCATATCCAGCCTACGGATCTGTTGATTTTCTTTGAGGAAAACTGTTTGGATTTGCTTCAGTTTACGCTGTTCTCACTGCCATTAATCCACGTTTGTTCGTGAAGTTAGAAGAGCAACTCAACCTTCCAGGATTCTGCTGGTTAAGCAATATAATTAATGGTATCATAAGACTGAGGACGATCAATTACGGTTTTCTAAGACCCGTCTCCCTGAGCAAAATCTGTTACTAACTGAGGGCCGAAGATGAATCGTGTACCATATGAATAAGGTTCGGTTGGCTGCGCCTTGTATTCAGAATATAACCCATAGTAGTTTGGGTGCTGGAATGGATGGAAAGGGGGCTCGTCCTGGTTGCCTGTTAACAAGCAGTCCGCTCATCTATTTATAACGGCTATGAACTTGACCAGCAAGCACTGTAGTACGAACTGCGGCTAATCGCAACATCGTCTTGGGATATCCCATACGAGAAAGAAAATTAAAAAGAACAGAGATCGATAAAGCAGGGCTAGACGTCAATATTTCGGATGTAGGTACGCCAATGACTTAGGCCCCTTGCCATCTTTGACATCGTTCGTAACCAGGGAGTTAAATGATCACGTGGTCATCCACTTGCCTGAGCAGTATCGTTAGTCTTCAAACCTTTTGGCCACATCGCTGCTTGGTCACCATGCGTTGTTACTTAACCATTCAAGGTCTCAGAATATTTTGCTCCATGCGGTAACCTACAAGAACTTGTTGGTGTCTACGTCAAGGACGTGCAAATTTTCCGAACCTTGAGTCAAAACAGAACGTGCAGGAGCAAAATATACCCTAAGTCTCAACGGCAACCGGACCTTTTTTGAGGTTACAGTTTGGCAATGTTATGCGTATTTTTTCATTTAGTCCGGGCATTTTATAAGTATTGATAAAGCGGATGAGATCATTCTACCCGAGCTTATAAAACTGCTTGTGATCTCAAGCAGGGTGTCTTTAATAAAAAAACGTAGTATTTGGAATAATTCTGTGTTGAAGATGCGACGCACATTCCATACGAACTGTCCCGACTATGCACCTTCTTCTTAACTGTTCGCTTGCTTTGGGCGGTGGGAGTAGGTATGACAACCACACTTCCATACCACCTACTAGCAAGCTAAGTTCTTGAAGAAACTCAGCACCAAGGTCCTCAAGTATACCTCGCAGAATGTCGTCAACGACAAGAGAGAATAGGACGAGAGAAGTCGGATGCATTTGGTGAACATCACTAGAAGTGATGTATGCCCACGCATTCGTCTGTGAACTCTCACATGGCTCGTAGTGTGAAAGTACAATAGTCTTACCAGATTTGCCTACTTCTCTGGAGCCCCGTTATGAAGGAGGGTTACAAAGAATTTTGCTGGCAATCGAACCGAGGAAACCCGTAGGTCCGTCGGCTGTCTATGGGAGTGCCGCTCTTTCTATACCCGTCACGGAGTGAAACTGCTGTTAATAAGTCCCCCACCTAATCTGAATCCAACTTATTCGTTACATATCAGCTTTTCCCGGGTTTAGTGGATCGACATAACATAAGACCGAAGGTTACCTTGGAAGCAAGAGGTATGACGCCGATGTCTCTGTGGTCTTCAAAATACTTTCGACTCGTTTTGAGAAGGATACAAATGCTGATCAACACCAATCACCAATGTTTTCCAACCCATTTTGTCAATTCTAAAATTAACCTCTCCACAGTATTCACCGGGTTATGCCTCGTGAAAATAAACTTCGAATCCACTTCCGCTCTCAGCAGAGAATCACTCTGAACTCAACAACTGATCATTTAAGCGCCGTCGTTTACATAGTACAATTAAAATCAGGAGAATTATTGTTCAACATTTTCAGCCAACCTATTGCATGATGACGCGACGGGCTGGTGGAAAGCGAGAGATCTTTTTCAGCTAGGGCCAAGCACGCGCTGGCTGACTTGTCATCACAGATACCAGTCGGGGACAAAGGCTTTTCTATCATCTTAGACAAAAAGCTCCCCATCTAACCGTTTTGACCATTTGACCAAATGATACTCACCGTTCTTGCACAAGCTACTAGTATGCTTGCATTCAAATTCTCCACGTTTCTCTCTACAATAAGAGCCAGATTAAACCGAGCGACGCCTGTTCACAAGGGTTACTGGCGCAATATAAATCTAAGTCAGTGTCCACTGTGTATCTTCAGAACACACCTATTCACAACTGATGCGATTTCATCCCAGTGCTTGTTAGGTTCCTTCACATGACTCTGACTGTATAACTTTTTTCCATTGTCTGTCGGTTAGCATCAATTGCACTCTCAACTTTCGAATGTCGGCTAATTATCCTGCATTTCTGAGTGCATGCCAATCCGACGAATGATTGAATTAAATGAGTAGGCACAACATTACGGTCTGAGTTCTGGCGATTATTTCAGTGCCCAACAGTATTTGATGGGTGTTTCATCTGTAACTGGCTGCTATACACTCAATTTATGTTTATGGTTAATGTGTCATAGGTGGTTTTTATGTAATAAAGTGCATCTTCCTGTGTTGAAATGCGGCATTCGAAATATAGAAACCATGAAAAAGGCATGCTGGCAGCAGTCTTTCGCCATTGTCAGTACGCTGTGCCCGGACACCAAACCTACCACCCACTCATTTCTTAGTTGGGGAAAAATGACCAATAGGGTGAATCGCCTCGTTCATTCTAATCAACAGCCAAGTAATCTGGACTTTTAAGTTAGTCTGATATAACTGATCTGCTTCTAAAGAGAACGTTTGACTCGAGGTTTGCCCTAATTAGATCTAATCAGAAATGAAGAGATGGGAAGGGCTTTTTCATCTACGGAAAACCGAATACTACCATACTGATTGATGTTGGCAATATTTATCTACAAAGTGGTTTTCGTGCTATTTATGAAACTTGGCATAGGAACTCACAGTTTGTCACGGTGACTTGAAAGACAGGTTTAACACATTCTAGGGGGTAAATTAACTGGTCGGGCTCGGATCCATCATTTGTAGACAGTGGTGGTTTAATGCCTAATTGTGTTATCCTCGACAAATCCTTCTCGAAGACCAAAGTGGTTTTAAAATTTTAGGTGTGGTTTCTCTTTTTAGGGCTGTTCTCAAAGGTGGTGGTAGAAAGTTAGAACTTGGACTGACCATTTCTGTATAGTAGAGGTTAAAGGTGTGCTCTATATTTACCGCTTAACACCAGTCATTCATACCTTCAAAAAACGACATCACAGAAATCTGTTACTACCACAGGTATAGTAATCCTGTCTTATAGAAGTTTCCGGTCTATTCTTAAGCATACTGATCATGGGTTCACTTCGCAAGAAATAGTGAGACACCGACACTCCTCTATTCGATAAACACAAAGTCTGTATTCGTATCTCTTGTCATATATGATCCCTGGCGTTGCGCCCATTGCAGAAGAGTCTCAGTGAAATGTATCAATTTGTCAAATTCATTTTACGTTTTCTTGGATTATAGGGTGCGTGATTGTGGGCGGTATGTTTTTACCTCAATGTGCGCTCAGCTATCCCAGCTAGCCCTTCCCATTCAATTGAACACTAAATCACCTGCTCAAAAGAGTACCGGATCTTGTGAGGAACTCGAAGTACAACTTTCTTTCGGGCAGTAAGATGGTCGTTTGTAATTGTACGAATGGCACTAAGTTAATTTGTTTGATGTGAACAAGTAGATCGCTTTACACCACCAATTAGTATTTTCGTCTGTTATTCATCTTGCGATTCCAAAATGTGAAGTGCTTTTGTACAAGATTATATTGAATTTTGCCTCACCGTGCATGCTTAATATAGTCGATGCGAGTTGAAATGGGTTACAGGACGGCTGAGTGAAAACAGTGTCACCAGCTACGAAAACGTTCATCGCTCGTCAAACAAAGTTATGCCCCGTCACTTGTAAAGTTGCCAAGCACGTGGCCCTCCACGTGACTGGCCGGAAACACCCTCAGATACGGTAGTGTGTCACGGCCAATAGAAAGACCATATTCGTAAGGCAGCGGAATCCTTCATGCGAATTTCTTCAGCTTGTTTGCATACTTGTTTATTTCATACCTTGCCCTTTATTTATTAAGTTGTCATTTTGATGATCAGTGTCGGAACTAACGGTAGTTAGAACCGTTGTATGTACAATTAGGACCGAATGCTGTATATATGGCTTGTTAATAGTAAATTGTTTATAAATTACGGGCTGAATTTTGCACACAGTGAAACATAAACTTCAGCAAGGCAAACATTCCAAACAGCTCATTTAGAATAACGGAAGTACGCGGGATACCCAACGTCAAGCTGTCTCCCGGTGTTTGTGAAACGGACGTGTTGGTCATTAAGTTTGGTGCGGTAGGCAAATACGAATGGCAGCAGTAGTTATTTCCACTTTCCCTTGCCAAATCACTCCGCACCATAAACCAGTCAGTTTGGACATGGGTGGTGTGTTCGGTCCGATAAAACACCCAATGCCATCACTGGTAGGTAACTCAATCCCCCAGAACTATGAACTCTTAAAGACGTAACAGACAAACATATTACGAATGGTCTGCTTCCGGAGCTCCCAGCTGTTTACTGAATAATGCCCCCCAATGGGAAAAACTAATAACACACATCAATAGTTCGGTGGTTGCTAAAAAACAGTACATTTCGTAGTGTGATACTACTCACGCGATTGCGTTTTATAAACGACTCTTGAGGAGTGGCCTTCTGTCGTTGGAAGCTAACTTGTGTAGCAAATCTTCTTCGGCTTGCGCATCTCGATAACCTATTAGGCTAAACAGGACGTTGTGGTCACCACACCGATAGAGTCACTCATGCCAGGCACGCCAATTGGTAGAGGTCTGACAAACCAGTCTCTTGGTCTTCCAGGTTGGGGGTTGGAAGAAGGTTGGCATCTTTTTCCGAAAAATGTACCAGTTCTGATACACTGCCATCCACCCGCTGCCTTGCGGTATAGGCTCTTGAGCCAAAGACTTCGGTTGAGAACCCTAATCGTTCTCCTGTCTAGGTCTGGGTGCCCTGGCAGTATCTCAGCCCACACACAACCATCAATAATCACAACACAAGTGATTCCGTAGTGCATCGGCAGTCTCGCAGTATAATCCGGGTCGCCCTATCTGCTGCATACAGCAGGGTGGATAGGCGAAAACATGCTACTGTTGACCCCTCCCCACTGTCCTATCAAATTTTGTTCTCAGGCCCCTCCCAACCTCCATTTCTGATAGTTACTCCACAGGACCCACAACAGATATAGCTACCCGTGGTAACATTGAGCCGGTAAGTTCCGTCTGTTGCCATTCAGCTTCATGCCTCCCTCGTTCCATGCTTAGACCTAGAATGCGAATTAATATAGGTGCCTTCAACGTTCGCATTCTAAAACAGATAGGTCAACAGGCCGCTCTTGAACGAACGCTAGACTCGTTGCATGTCGATGTCTGCTGTGTCTCGGAAACTAGAATCCAGGGCAGTAATCAGCGTATGGAACTAACAGCACCCGCATTGTCTACCTGATACTGGTTATACACTTCGGGTGACTCCACAGCCGCTGTTAGAGGTCAGGCTGGAGTAGGTATAGTCCTTAGCTCGATGGCCGCAGCCTCATTGATAGATTGGATTCCTGTTAACAGTAGACTTTTTGCCGTCCGCTTGGCAGGTTCCGTTAAGACCAACTCTAGACGCAAGACTTTCAGAAATTTATTCATTTTGTCTGCTTACGCTCCTACTGACTGTAGTGACGTCGGCGTCATAGACGCGTTTTACTCAGACCTGGATGCTCTCCTTCGGTCGACACGTGGCTCTGATATAGTTGTTCTGGTCGGAGATATGAATGCTCAGGTCGGCCGCCTTGGTGAGGCTGAATCCCGTTTAGGTGGCAGGTTTGGGAAAGCGTCACATCGGTCCGATAATGGTGGGAAATTGTTGCAGCTGTGCGCTGAGCATAAGCTGTTTTTAGCCAGCCCTAGTTTTAGGCATCGTGCACGTTATTGCAATACTTGGCGCCCATCTTCTCCGAATCAAGCGTGGTCTCGGATAGACCACATAGCTGTTAGTTACAGGTGGCGTGGTTCCATCCAAGACTGTCGTTCTTATTGGAGCACGTACTTGGACTCAGATCATGCATCGGTATGTTGTTGTTTTGTTCTTACTTTTGCTGGTCAAAGAATCCACCGACAGCAACGACTGGCTGTTGATATATTGGCTTTGCCATCGGTAAAGCATACGTACCAAACCAGCTTAGAATGCTGCCTTAGTTGTATTCACTCCGAAGACCCTAATAGTTGCCGGACACGAATCTCACAAGCTATTCAGATGGCAGGTACTGTAGCATGCGGCACAGTGGCACATACGTTTAATAAACATTGGATTTCAGAGAAATCTCTGGAGTTGTTAGAAGCCAGACGGAAGATTCCTCCTGGTAATTCACATAATAAGTCTAGAAGAGATATCCTTAAGAAACTGAAACGTAGTCTAAAGGCTGATCGTGAGGCTTGGTTAGTGGAAAAAGTTATGGAAATGGAAACTGCTTTTTCCTCAGGGAACACCGGCAAACTCTTTAAGCCGATCCGTGCTACTGGTCCCAGGCGACCGTCTGTCAGTGAAGGTATCAGCGGGACAGATGACACACTAATCTATAATAAGTCCAGGAGGTTGAAATGCTGGGCGGAACACTTTGGGCGTCAATTTAGCTGGCCTTCTGCTTCTACCTTGCTGCCTCCACAAACTTCTGATGTAATGCCCTGATCGGTAGATTTAGAACCACCCACTGAGACTGAGGTTCGCAATTGCATCTCGGCTCTCAATCGTAATAAGGCTGCTGCTGCAGATGATCTCGTGCCGGCACTTTTTAAAGAAGGTGGAGAGGTGTTAGTTGAGGCCTTGACTCAGTCGCTTCAACTTGTGCAAATGATGAAGACCATTCCGCCGTGCTGGGGTCACGCGATAATAGTTCCTATATTCAAAAAAGGTATCAGGAGTTCTTGCCGAAACCATAGA
>JTDE01001314.1:45534-63729 GCA_014338405.1 Paragonimus skrjabini miyazakii | reverse complement strand
ATTGCCACGGACATGCTGTTCATGAGTCAACGGTGTTTACCACTGCGCTATTGACCTCACGTTAGGCAAGACCAAATTATCATATGTTAACGCCCAACCACTTTCGATGATATGCACTACTGACGAGCTCTAATGAGAGCGAAACTCAAGTCTAGTGCTTCCTTTCGGAAGGGGCCGACTGGACAGTCTATGGGGATGCGACAGCTGCGATCAGTTGTGGGTGATGTTCAACTTGAGAAAGGTATCTCTCTGAAGCTTAAGGGTCGCGTAAATCAGACAACAGTGAGGACTGTATTACTTCACGGCAGCGAAACTTGGACACTCAGGGTAGAACACCTGAACCATTTTCAGGTATTCGACCACCGATGTCTGCGTTTACTCGCTAGCTTTGGGTGGCACCAACGAGTGAACAACAAGGAGGTTAGGAGGTGGGTGTTTGACACTGATTGTCAAACGAGTTCTTTCGTTCAGTCCTTACGTTTGCACAGACTTAGGCTGTTAGCTCATGTACTAAGGATGCCAGCTCGTCCTCTGCCACATCGAGCACTGTTTGCCGACCCTACGGTCGATTGACGCAAGGTGCGAGGTGGACAGATGATGACCTGACGTAGACAAATGAAATCGTTCACGAAGGGAGTGGCTACTGTAAATCGGGTTCGTTTCCCAGGCTGGAGCCCTCACGACTCACAGAATCGATGGCTTGAGACGTTAGGTGAGATGGCGGCTAACCGAGCTCAGTAGCGTGAATGTTGTTGTAGTTCGACTGAGTTGTCTGTGAAGCGAGTGGACTTAATGACGCGGGACAGTGAAAGCCGTGAGGAACCTGTCTTGCTGATGACAGCTTACTTTCACTTACAGCTCGGTTGTTTGTTTGGGTGATGTAGGCGTCTTGATGTTGTACGTTTGAATATGGACGTAGCCATTTTTTAGTGGTTAGGTTCCCTCCCCTTTCCACTTTTTTTCTCTCTTCCTATATAGGGTTTTCTTTTTTCCTTCGTGGTTGTGCGGCAGCTAAGCATCAGTGTGAACCACTGATGTATTGCTATCTATGATAACGATGATTATGATGCGGGTTTTTAAGCACGCGAATCAATCAAAAACCTTCCTAACCTCGTTAGGTAATATCAAATTTACCTGATCGTTGCAATCTTCTGAAAACACATTATACTTTGCAAATGCACAGCACATCTCGAGCTGTTTAGAAAAGCGTATCACTTCTTGCCTGGTCTAAAGCAACACATATGACGTCAAACACTCCTCCATGTTCTTTCTAGAGAAATTTGTGCCATACTGCGTATTTGTCACCTAATCCCAATATAAACGAATCAAAAGTTACACAAATTGTAGTTATTGCATTTACGTACATTAAACAAATGTATCTGGTTTATTTTCAAAACGTTGCGTTTGTTTTGAAAGTTTAACTGCATTTTCCCTGTCTTTATCTTTTACACTGTGCCACAGCATTGATCAAACGAATAAACTTCGCAATGATTACGGCTACATATGTGAATCCAAACGAATACCATATGACTTCGCAATTATGAACGGCTCGAAACCAGGTGATGGAATTTTGCAGGCAGCAGAACAGTTCAATGTTCATGTCATTGTGATGGGCTGCCGTGGGCTTGGAGCTATTAAGCGCGCAATATTGGGGAGCGTGAGTGACTACGTGTTGCATCAAGCAGATGTGCCTTGCATTATAGTGCCGTCAACGTCCTCGTAAACGTACAGTGCAAAATGGCGTACAGCAAGCGATAGTGGTGACAATTTGAACATATAAGTGTATTAAAATTATTAGCAGTGTCCAATATTTGTGATTTTACAGCAAATGATTTTCCTGATACTTAAAGTCAAATCAATTTTACATGAAAAATATACGACGCACGAAACTTTCTAATCTACCCTACATTGTTATGGCTAGAAGTCACTGGGTTATTGATCATAGCTAATACTTATTCTGTCATTAGCCCGAAGTTTTCATTCGGTCTCATGGTTTTTGCTCACCGAGAATCTTAACTGCCATAACTGCCTGATGAACATCAGTGTTACTATATTGGAAATATAAAGGTATTACAATCTGTTTTAGGGACGAAGTAAGCATAATGTCCATGACCGGGCCATCACTTCACCTAAACAGTTCTCTACGATTTACTCTAATACAACTTGGTTTGTACTGATAATCTACATAGTTTACATACTCCACTGTGCTAAACAAAAATACGGTAATTATCATAAGCACTATCGATGCAAGGTCAACCGTTTGTTTGCGTTGACAATGCCATCTGTGGGATTGGGGCAGTTCAAAATGTCTCTTCAAAATCTATCGGATAATTAAAAGCAACCTCTCGGTAAATATGACAGACGTACACTATTCCATTTTCCCTGTTAGTTGTACAGAAATTTGACTAAAATGTTCAAGTGGTCTATTGGTTCAGAACTGGGTAATCAATTTCTTCGCAACTCTCATTAAGTATACACAGATTGTGAATTATTGTTTCTAGCTAAGAATGATCCAAACCATTTTATTTCCAAGTAACTTGTCTAACCAGACTGAAGAGCCGGTTCTTGACAGTCCGTCAATCGTAAGACAATAACTTTGGTAGAGCCAAGACTAACCGAAGCACTCTTCAGCTAACATTAATCGCGTACTATTTAATCAGCCACGTTTATGTAAGTATTTGTTACGACTTATCCTCTGTTTATCTCATTAGGTTAATTTGCTGGGCCAGAATCGGTCTACTTAAGTTCGTAACGTCCACTGTATACTGATAATCAGAAGTTGAATTCCAGTGCACTCTATTCTGATGAAGTGCTGTTAATAGGTTACCGGTGAGTTGACTGTTCACATGCATTAATATCTGAAACGTGACCACTTCGAAGTGTTATTGCAGAATAGACTCAGTGCAGCACACCCATTGTTTCACCGAATTCGGGTCAATAACATGACTCTTTATGCATGTGCGTGTGCCAAGGGTGGTCCGAACATGGCCACGAAAGCAACAAACTGTATCCAAAGGTGGTGTAACACCGAGCTGGAGTACGTAAACGAAAGGTGATCGATTTTGCAGCGGCTGGTAAACGTTGTTCGATCGACTTTTGCTAACCAGCTGGGATGTTGTAAACAACGAGAAAAATCATCTTATTAGCAATTAAATCAATAGATTCTATTTCATATGAAGTATTCCAACTGATACTTGTTTCCACTCATAGTCAATTGTAGATTATTTTTCTTTGGCAGTAGACGTTCGGGGATTTGGTTTAGTTCATCAGATCATTTAAACTAATGCATCAATGAGGAGGTGCCTCTTCAGTTACTCAAACTATGTGAGGGATTTCTTCCGGTTCTGTTACCAGTCCCTTTCAACCAACTTTGAAAACAGAAGGAGAGAAGAGATTCGGCACAGGAGATTTGTTACGTTTCAGTAACTTGAGCTCCACGGCCACTTCTTTTTCCGCATTAGAGCCGTCTAGAGCGCAATAACTGATCATTCAGGTCCCATCGTTTGAATGACCTATTTGAGACCAGCTGTACTGCTTCTCAGTATGTTCAACCGCTTTGTCAAGTTGGCGCCACTGGCTGGGAGTAAATGAACCATTTTTTCCACATATAACCTCAGTTACACCGACTCGACGGCCAGTACAACCACGAAGCATGGCGGAAAACCCTCTGCTATCACCCTATAAAGAGACTTTTTCCATCTTTTTCGAATGTTTGACCGAATGATGTTTACGGTCTTTGCGGAAGCTTTAGTCAGCCTGCGTTTAGTTTCTCGGCAGTGGTCGCTATATTCAGAGCCAGATGGAATTGAGTGTTGCTTCGTCATGATTTTTATCGGCGTGATGGAAATCCAGTTCTGTCAGAACTGCACAGTTTCTTCAGAACATCTCTTCATGATAGACCTTCGTAGCTGTAACGATTTGTTCCGAGTGTATGTTAAATTCTCGTTACTGACTTGTACTGGGCAATTTGTTCACCATTGCTTATCAGTAAGTCTTCTCTACGCTCTTCTCACTCGAATGCCAGTTAATTATCTTGCGTTTATGAGTGTATGCCTCCTGGGTAAATTATAAAGTCAACCATGCACGCACAGTAGCATGATCCGACTCCAGCAGTTGTCGATCAGTGATAGTCATTGGTAGAAAGAATAGTTTTGGGGTGTTTGCGAAATCCCATGAAAAACATTCCGCTTTTTTTGAAGTTATCCTTTTAACTAACTTTCTGGTAATTTCAAGAGCATCAAAAGTGGTGGCATGTTTGCAGTGACCGCGATCGTCGTTCCAGTCTTTGTTTTTCGTATATAGAAAGAATGGGTTTACACTGGGTCACACTGGGCACTAAAATGAATTCCAGTTGAATGGACTTGATTTCCAACCGCATTAATACGCTGTTACAAACCCAGTTCAATTCATTACATTTTTCCTTCATTTAAAAGGTAGACTTTATTTCAATTTTTATTTCTCACCACTATACAACATATGGTGACGTTTCTAACAATATTTTATTCAACCTAACTCATCGTATTTACTGGTACTTTCTCTTAGTTTCGATCATTTAAATTGGGTTTCTCACATCCGATTCTCCTTCCTCCTTATTATTTATCGGCTCTATAAATTGTTTTTAATCTTCCGTTGAATGCAGTACTGAATCAATGGATGTGTTTTAGACTTGGTGTTTTCAGTGGCTATTGATCGGACTGTCAATAATTTGTTTTTTACAATACGGTAATCCTCCTTTCTCAATTGTATCAAACAGTGGAAAGTTGGACTGTTTTTGAGGAGAACCGAACTTTACAACGGAATCCACCAGGATGGTCTGTTGAGGTCTCCGCTAGTTTAACTTTACAGTTACTCATTTTTCCCTGTGACATCGTCAACTACAGAATAGGCTGTCACACGAATGTAGCGTACATTAGTACATTGATTGAAAAATTTTCGTTACTTTGTTGAAGTTCTCATTTGTATAATTAATAAGTTTCATTTAGGCCAACGTCTTCAAGATTGGGTTTGTAAACATACTGCTTTTTAACTTGCTAAGAGGTAAGAGAGCGCATAATCCCACGTGCGTTGTTGAGACTGTGTCGAAGTCAGTGTAATGTATCTGACACTTTTATTATGGTCAAGAAGGAACTGAACATCATCTACCTTTACTGCTGAGGAGTTCGACATACTTCAACTTTAATCTTCAAGTGTGCTGTTATAATAATGTTTGCTATGTTAATGCGCAGCGATTAATGCAGAAATGTATATTTAGATTATCGTTATCGGAAAGGTAAAAAAGTGAACCACTTTTTTATCTCATTGTTTACTGCCAATTTTTTAATAACTGTGTGTGCGGAATATGTCTCAATTTTCATAGGATCCAATTTATTATCTGCACTGTCGTCAGCCTTTTCTTTGAGCTCTCTAATCTGTATTACACATATTGACTTGGTCTGACATGAGTTTCACTTACTCCATCATTGTCACTGAACTGCTGTTTAATGGCGTTCGATAGGGCAACGCGCTCTCACCAGAGTAGAAAATACCTTCCACTTAATGCCCAGCTGAACAGCGGCTAATGAAGGAGGCCCCTTTCTGGTAATGCATTTTTTGAACGTTTATAGTTATGATGTTAGCATTCAGTTGATGAATGGTTTGTGAATGTGAAGTGTAGTTTCTATTAATGTTAGGCAAAAATGGTACAGTAAGGAGAAAATAGAATGCTCAAAGCTCGGAAGTCGGTTTGCGTTGGGATTGGAATAAGTGAGAAGAGTTAAGTGCAAAAATGGTTGACATCTATGAAGATAGAATTTGTGGGTTGGATTTTGACCGATTACAACCTGCGCAAATTTCGTTTGTACATACAGGCTATAGTTTCGTGTGTGCAGTTGAAGGATGATGTGTTTTGGGAGAATATACTGTGTATGTGTTAGAACTCTGTTCACCCGACCGATCATAACGTGACGTCATGTCTTTTAGCAGATCCATCCTTTACTAACACAAAAATGCTGCCCGATGGTGGACTCACCTGATATAAAAAAATAGCAAGTCGCTATCTTGTTGCTTTATAATTTTTATTTGAACAACCAACTTTCACTGACAACTGGTATCGCAGCGTCTAGTTCGCTAACAGTTTAGAGTGGTTCCTCTGTGAACGGACTTCGAGTTACCAGTAAGTTCTTTTCTATAGCCCTCAAAAACTGGCCCTTTTCTTGAATCATACTGATTTTCGTCGTTGTATAATCTTTCACCTTCGCTTTTGGTGCCCCTATTTCATTGAATTCTCAGTAGATCCTTTTGCAGAGGAGATTTAACACTTGTATCCTACTGCTGTTTATTCCAGCTGGTGGGGATCTCGGTCGTTCATTTGTTCCATTATTTTTACTACCGTTTATTTTTCACTAGTGGAAGAAGACCTATCCCTCATAGAATGTTTAGCATTGATGTGCCTATGATTGATTGAGGAGTAGGTCGTGTGGGTCGAAATGCTTGTTCTACTGATTGTCCTTTTCTGAACACCATCAGCCATTAGAATAGATGGATAATCACCGAACTGCTTGTTGTTCCTCTTACGTGATCGACAGCAAGTGAACCATGATAAGATCATTCGAAGCTCTTTTCCTGCTGCACAAGGTTGCTCGAAGGACGAATACATCATAGGCTTACCGCAACAGAGGTGCACAGCTGGTCGTAGTACTTGTGCCTCTGTAGTCGTTTATGCCCAGTGTAGTCCGACAGAACCGGGATGGACTTATCAGAACGACGATTTTGCTGATGAAAGTAAAATGGAGAGTAAGAAAATTTGGAGGTTTCATCAATTTGGTCTGTGGAACATTGGCACTCTAACCTTTACACTGTGTGACTCGCAGCTGGACCGACTGAGAGTACATTAGCGTGGCTACTCACTCGATGGCACCGCATCTAAGTGACTACAGACATCATCATTGCTCGGTGTTTGATATTTTGGGGATCACCGAGATTGAACCGAACATCACTCAATGTGTACTTTATCTACATTACTTTTGATGCCGCTTCGGTAGTCGCACTGTAGTCCTGCCATGTACCGTTTTGTGTAGGCGGTGTAATTCCAGCCACACGTCAATTAAACCAGAAAACAATGATCACATCAATCGCTTTCAGCTGATTCGACGGTCTTGGTACAGGGGTGGAAGTAACCGTTTGACGTATGAACTTTTGGTATTGACAGAAGAGGTTCTCCTAAGACAGCGATCTTTATTAGGGGAGGATTTACAGAGCGGAATACATGTACTCGAAATCTGTGTACTCGAAACATATCAAACCAATTATCGCTCATTTGCTGTGGATTTAAGAATGTTGCTTTTAGAATGTTCACTGGCTGAGGTTCACAAAGCATGGCGTTGAATCAATTTGATTTACGAACTCGAGCTATTGTCCCCCAGGTACTGTGGCTCAGTATGTGGTTGACGTTCACTTCGCACCGATGATAATCAACTGATTCATAGGGGCTTAATGAAACCCAAGTGCTTCAAGCTCTATGTTTAAACGCATGACCAGCCACTCATGTTAGTATGCCGTGTGCAGGGTTTCATTGGTCTAACATCCATCGCTATTACATCCAAATTCTGTATTCATATGTGAACTGTAGACGGATAGCACAGGTTTCTGTTATAAGTTGCTCTGGTGTGTTCTGAGTGTTGCTCTGAGTGGCAACGAAATGAGTAGGTGATTACCGATATTGTTCTGAGTTTGGAGACTGACAATGGAAGCAAAAGCAGTGTGCTGATAATATGTAAGTACGATGCGTGAACATTCATTTACTGTGGATGTGTACAGTCTACTTCAGGTTAATGGTCAATTTACTGGTGTTCTATTGACTGTGGTCTTCGGTTGGTAGGCTGAACGTTATTGGTTGTAACGTCTTTCGGACTGCCATTTTATCTCAGAAATGCAAACACGAATGACACCGATCACATGTCGGCATCTATTCTCTCCCGGAAGAAGACGCAGCATGAACTCAGATATGTTTCACTGCATTGTTCAACCAAGCGTTCGATTTCATGGTGTATCTTATCTTGTTTAATATTATTTAGTCTTATTACGCTCAAGCTAATAGCTTTTGCCTTGTCTTTTCTAATTCTCACCCATCTGTTACCATACACCCATCTGTCGGAGTTTGCTAAGCCTCTTTTAGTTATGTTTGAACATTTATATTCGTAAACTCGAGTTTGATAAACGTTGTCAAAACGACATGGACCACTGATTCCTCTTTGTTCAATGCAAACCGTACTCCTCAGTCACTAGATAAGATCAGCCAGCACTAACAGGACTTTTTATCCATTTCTCTCTCTCTAGAGCCTCTACACTAACATTTAGAGGCGTCTACAGTTTAGAAGAAAACGCAAAACCCTCCAAATACATCTGGATGATAAAGTTTACTTTGTGATGTTTACATGACTTAGCCGAACGAACTGCTGTTTGAAACAGATTACGTACATTTACTCACATATATCACCATCATCATAGACAACAATACATCAGTGGTTCACACTGATGCTTAGCTGCCGCACAACCACGAAGGAAAAAAGAAAACCCTATATAAGAAGAGAAAAAAAAAGTGGAAAGGGGAGGGAACCTAACCACTAAAAAATGGCTACGTCCATATTCAAACGTACAACATCAAGACGCCTACATCAGGCAAACAAACAACCGAGCTGTAAGTGAAAGTAAGCTGTCATCAGCAAGACAGGTTCCTCACGGCTTTCACTGTCCCGCGTCATTAAGTTCACTCGCTTCACAGACAACTCAGTCGAACTACAACAACATTCACGCTACTGAGCTCGGTTAGCCGCCATCTCACCTAACGTCTCAAGCCATCGATTCTGTGAGTCGTGAGGGCTCCAGCCTGGGAAACGAACCCGATTTACAGTAGCCACTCCCTTCGTGAACGATTTCATTTGTCTACGTCAGGTCATCATCTGTCCACCTCGCACCTTGCGTCAATCGACCGTAGGGTCGGCAAACAGTGCTCGATGTGGCAGAGGACGAGCTGGCATCCTTAGTACATGAGCTAACAGCCTAAGTCTGTGCAAATGTAAGGACTGAACGAAAGCACTCGTTTGACAATCAGTGCCAAACACCTGCATCCTAACTTCCTCGTTACTCACTCGTTGGTGCCACCCGATACGAGCGATTGAATGCAGACATCGGTGGTCAAATACCTGAAAATGGTTCAGGTCTTCTACCGTGAGTGTCCAAGTTTCGTTGCCGTAAAGTCATACAGCCCTCACTGTTGTCTGATTTACGCGACCCTTAAATTTCAGAGAGATACCTTTTGTCGCCATAAGTGCCTCAGATTAGTAAACACCGCTCTAGCCTTGGAAATACGCTCCACTGTTTCATTCCCCACACCGATTCACACTGATGCTTTACTGTCATACAACCACGAGGAAGAAGAAAGCAAACCCTGTACAGAGAGAGAGAGAAGAGAAAAAGAATGGGACAGGAAAGGAGCTAACTACTAAAAGTAGCTGTGTCTCCATTCGAACATGCAACATCACGATTCCTACACGGTGCAAACAAACAACCGAGAGTACATTTAGTAAACACCCGGTAGAAGGTCACTGGGCGATGCAACACTTACTCGCTTCCACAGACGTCGCAACCTTTAGAATACTTTCACAGTTTCCAATAGTTCAAGATATAACGCTCTTAGTCATCTACAGGTTTCTTATTCAAAGAAACATAAACAATTTTCAACAGCCCCAACAGAAAATGTGACCTGCAAGACTAGAGGATGTGTAACAAATTATATATTTTGTAGTACAATTTATACACGAATGATAACAGTGATACCAGAATCAGTAGACTTCTAATAAAGCCGATGGCACACAAACTTTTGATGTCAACTAAGATGGACGTTCTTCATTTGACGATGTAAAACATGTACACCGTTTGACTGTAATCTTTGATGGAAGGAAGCATTTCCCAGTCGGCAGCCTAGTAGTGCCATAACAGGACCAGCATGGGACAGCTGCTGCAGAATAATCACTGAAGCATACCTAAGAAGCCATGTATACACGAGCCTATTCAGCTCATCAGTCATCTGCGAATATCTCACCAGCTCTGTACTTAACTGTGTTAGTTTAGTGTTACAAAAAGGTGCAAAGTCGGTAAGTGTCAAGCAACGTAAGCACACAGTAATTCAATCTTTCCATGTCATAAGCAAGTCTATTCTTAACAGTCATACAAATTTAAGAAAACTTCTATGTTAACTGGTTCAAAGTCGCTGTGACAAACAGATTTATCGATGAACCAGTTTTGCAATTTTTCAACACTACTTCTAGAAACTGGCATTGCCTGTTCACTTCCGTCTAGGAGATACGTAATTAGTCGGGATGGGTTTCACTGAGTCTCCGCATTATTCTTAAGTTTTCTCACATTACATAACGAATAAAACTATCGTCGGTGTATGTCCAGTAAAGTGGTATGTCAGTTTTTATTCTACTTGTCTGTCATTTGTTTGACGTCCTCATGGAACCGTCCTACATGAGTAAACTGAGCTTCGAATGGTAAAACGACCTGAGTTTGACCCAAATAACGAACATCTCTAATTTATTTGCCTATCATATCTTATCAAACTGTTTTCGAAAGTATTATCCTAATGATCAAGTGCTGACTCGCATTTAACGGCTCCTAGCGTGTTGTAGAATTTGTGATTTGGAATATTCGAACTACACTGGGACAGATAAACATAGTGGTTAAACAAAAGTCATCGCCTTGTTGAATGAACTAAGTGATCGGCCTTGTTAGATTTCTTGTCAGTACTTACTTTGGAGTCATATAGTAAGAGCTCGTCTTCAGATTCTTAAACGCTTAACAGCATAACAATTGTTTCCAGTCTATGTTATGCTCCTTCAGACTTACCCCTGATGGTTCACATCTTTATCTCCTCAACATAATTGATTGCCCCGCCTCAATGTGTTTTCAACGAGTCTTCACTGAAGTTCTCAAAATTGCACGTCCTTTATTCAGGAGACGACTGGTAAAGTTGGCAGTTGATTCTTACTTGTCTCTCTCTTTCGCTTACTTAAATGCAAGCAGATGAAGAAAATTACGGATGCTAACAATGTGTTTTTCACAGAAGGGTACACAAAATTAACAAGCTTATTCGTTTGATGGGTAGCTCTCCAAAAAGCGCTTTCCTTGGAATCATATGCACAAGAGTCCTTATTATTAAAAATCAAACCAAGTCAAAACGTTTCTGTTGTCTCACATTGACGAAACTCTGAAATCACGGGATGTTACACGATGCCTCCTGAATACGCCAAACTATCGGTGGCGTGGTTATCTGTACAAAAGCTTCGATATCTTCTATTCCAATACCTTAATAAACTGTAATTTTGTGAATATTTTAAAAACTTTCATGATTTACCTACGGGTGCGTTTTTTGGTTTACCCCCAATTTTCTCCTAAATATGGCGATTAGATTTTGTGCGAATTCTCGTCATTTATCCGTTTTTTTAACATTCTTGGTTCTCAATTAACATGGGCGGATTTTCCTACCAATCCTATTCGGAATTTGTTATTCCTTTTGTTGAAACGGAATGTAGTTTGTTTCGTAACCATGGTTGCAAATTCATTCGCATTCTTATAATCGAAACTTTGTTCTCAAAAGAGACTGAGTAACTAAAAATAATCGGAATATGTCCCGAATTTGTTAGAAAACCAACTTCATTCAGATCACCTTTGCAAATAACTATACTTAACTGAGAGAAAATTTCACTAGAAATCAAATGAACTGGATTTAATATCTGTACCCAGAGTAACAGTGACGTCGCACTATATGTGTAAAAACCCACTGAACCTGGGCTAAAATGTTTAGTAATCAGTACAGTTCAACAGAAGTGTGGTTGTTGAATTACTGGTAAGCACTTAAATTACTTTAAAGACCTGTTATTCCAACAGACATTAACGCTCTGCATTCCACCGTCCATCAGCCACCAAAAGCTATCAACACTACTAAAAATTGATTTGTAGTATGCTAGTTTAACGAATATAGCGACCAAGTTGTCGGACAATCTAATTAGATAAATGAGAAGTTACTTATGAGTAGTAGGGGATTTTGGTTTTCATTTGGATTGAAAATCACCCACAGTTGATCGCAGCTGTCGCACTTACATAGACTTTTCAGTCGGCCCGTTTCGAAAAGAAGCACTAGACTCGAGTTTCGTTCTCATTAGAGCTTGTCATTAGTGCATATCCTTGCCACTGCCGGGATTAGAACTGCGGCTACGCTTTCATGAGACAACCGTGTTTGAAGCTGCTTCTTTTCGAAAGGGGCCGACTGGAAAGTCTATGGGAATACGAAAGCTGCGATCAGTTTTGCGTGATGTTCAGCTTGAAATGAAAAGTTATAAGCTTCAAGCTACTTTTCTGTTTCAATTAAAATTTAGATTTAGAGATTAGCTTAATTAAGCAATCCATTTCAATTTTCCTGTTATCCAAACACATTCAAGAAGGTGCCAGTTCACCTTGTCATACTTGATAGGCCATAAATACATGAAGAACTATTCTATCTGAATACGCGCCTTGGGGACTTAAGTGAGAAATGGGATCCAACTTATTAAAATATTTTAGAGTCTATACCCATGTATTCGTGGGATGCAAATACTTCATGGAAACTCTACAGAAGCTGGATTGTTTGGTTTGTTTACCAGAAGACAAATGAGTGGATGGTCCCAGTTTCAGATCGGTAACAATAGAGTAATTGCAAATGAGGAAGTGAGAGAATCATATAGAGGGTAGGAGCCCAACAGTGGCTTAAATTCATATGTACAACAAGTTTGCGCTTGAAATCAGACAACGATGACGCGATTACAATAGACTTTGCTCGGTTGTTTCACACTGTACACAACAAACTTTTAAAACGGT
The DNA here is from genome assembly GCA_014338405.1 of Paragonimus skrjabini miyazakii. NCBI lineage: Eukaryota > Metazoa > Platyhelminthes > Trematoda > Plagiorchiida > Troglotrematidae > Paragonimus > Paragonimus skrjabini miyazakii. Next base: position 50,838 of record JTDE01001314.1, on the reverse strand, counting down.
TTATTCTGCTTCAAACGGCTCATTCTGTGTTCTAGCTTCGCAATTTGCCACTGCAGTAGTAAGTTTCGGAAGATAAGCATATCACGTAAGTGATGCTATGGATACTAGGGAATCCCATTTGCCGAAATCAAGTACCCTTTCATTGTGACCATTTCATCTTATGAAATCCATGTTACCATGGTGAAACACATAATGTCGTAACACGTTTCGTAGTTTTGTGTCATACTGTCGTAGTAAAAGCATTAATCTGCGCGAGATAACGACGGCTAGCTTTGATAGTTAGCTTATAAAAGGATCATACCACATAATTAAACTTACTAGCGAAACAGTGCAAGTGAAGCTGTTCCAACAGTCCAGTGGGTAATACAAACTGTCGGTTGGCGTTCTTGGTTATTGGCATACCGTCGTAAGACACACTGAGGCCCCTCAAAACAATTATGCTTATGTGTCACTGGCTGGTAATAAGGCTTAATTTTTCGATTACAGAATGACGGAGGTCGTAAATTTACATTCAGCCGTGATGAACGACAGCCGGCTGTTTGCTGCTCAGCGACAGAATATGTTTGAATCACTTAAAAGGTTCTCACATTTGGTCACATTTTTAACTATGGGTGAAAGTTAAACACAATAATTGTATAATGGTAGTAGGGAGTTATCAAGCTGTGGGCGCTCGAACAAATTCAGAATAACTAGTATAGACTTCAGGGTGATATATTTCGCATGTCGTTGGTTGCATAGTACCAATTTAAAAATGTCTCGTTCAGTTTGAACTTGAAGCGGCAGTTATATACTCGAATTCAGTGAGATGGATGTTTTCATCGACCAGCTATTCTGTTTGTAAGATGCAAAGACGTTTCAAGAGAAGTGCAGAAATATAATGTGCAATAGCGACAATTCAAAATTCTGGCTCACGAACTGGGTGACTTGTCAGAACACATAGCCGGTTGTAAACATTTCTGAAACGGCCAGCTGTTTTGATGGACTACACGTTCGTTTTCCGCCTAACTGCAGACCGTGTTCAGTTTTGTCACATTTCATGTTCCTCTCAAGTGTTTCTATTTCAAGAAATTTTGCAAGAACACTAGTCTCCAACTGCGGCACCATCAACTTTGACATGTAGCACGATAGCTGACAACTATTTGCATATATCCGCATGTGTACAACTTGATGCTATTTGAAAATTTCGGAGCCGTATAAGTTATTCCACTAGTACTCTGTCAACAGTAAACTAAACAAGAAATTCTCTCGAGTTAAAACCGTTTACTATAATATATTGTGGTACATACCTTGATTTCAACAATGAAACAATTTTTCGAAAAGTTAACTTGATCAATTTTTTTTCAATGACCGCATTTAAAGCATAACCGAGTATCTACACCTAATTTTTCAACCTAGTTGATCGTAAACACTTCATGCATAATTCAACCAGTTAAAGACTGGAAACAGATAGGCATACTATTGTTTGGCAGCATAACTCGTGTACGGGACTGCTATCCAACTGACAAATCTTTGATCGCTGGCCTATGCTTGAAGCCCAAGAAGAACCACCAGAAAGCCTGACAACTTAGAGTAGTTGACTGGGTAATTATTCCGTCGTACCTAGTGTGTGGTCAATAAAGTGGACGCTCACCAGTTGCCTCAGGAAATTGAGAGTAATAATTCCGCTTTCCGTCACGGATAAGCTTTAGCAAAAACAAAAAATGAGACTACGGTTTTTCAATACTCCACCTTCGTAGAAAGAATTTATTTCAAACGATACCGGTTCGTGCATCTTTACATGCGATGTTGTCGGTTGCCGCAAAGTTAGCTGTCTGCAGTTTAATACGGCAGTCTTGTTTACACTTCTCACAGTTGTTTTTATACCAGTTGAAAGCCAGTCCTGGCTGTAACTACAGCTGTATTCTGCACATAATTATCAGTTGATGCGAGTCGACAGAGCCAAACAATGGACCATGATGGGATGACCACAAAAATTGAACCAAACTGTGTACATATTGCATTCATTTGTCTGAAACAATACGCTGAAATATTTGAGAGACTAGTTAAGAGCCAGATTGGCAGACTGGAGATGCACAGCCGACTGCATTTGCAGTGTGCTGTTTCTGTTTTTCTCAATGCGAAGGTCATACATAGAAAGCAACACCTGGAACCTTTGAGCTTATTAAGTGTGATTAGTAAGCAAGTTTGTTTAGGACACATATCGTTTCAGCTACATGTTTCATGTTATTCGGACCAACCTAGTGATAAAGTTACGGAAATGTACTGGGAACTAGGAATAGGTGCGTAAACGACCACATGAATTGGCCGAACGGTGTCCACAATTTTGTTTGGTTGAGTGTACCGCAAAATATATGGAAGCGTTAGTTGTTCTGATCATGAAGGACGGTCAGTGCAAGAGATCGTTTTTCTAGTCCGAATCTCGTGGCATGGAACAGCTGAATGCATGACTGATGTCATCATAGGACGGAGTATAATATAACTGAAGAGTATTGTTGAGCTGCTACCGCCACCTTTAAAATGAAGGCTAGATCACTTGTTTTACTCAAGTTTCCCTCCAGTGAGTCTCGCGGGTTGTGAGGTTGAGGGACAATTGTGTCACTTTCTGGTATGGTTCATTTTTAAATTCTTCTTAGGAAGACTTCAAGTTTTAAGTCATAGTCATCTGCTGTTGACGATTGTGCGCAAATCGTGTAAGTTATTTGCAACCCTACGGAGAGCTCAAGTACAACTGAACGATAGTGTTCAAAAATGCGAATTTTGTAATGTGTAATTCTGCAGCTTGCTGGCGATATAAATCAAGTTTGAAGCAAACGATATGACGTTGCTAAGGCGAACTGAATAAAGTGCGGGGGTAATTCGGATAGCCTAATCGCGGTTGATTTTGTATTATGGAGATGGATCGTTAGATGTCCACCCAGCAAACGTGGAGACGCCCGGTATGAGCTGTACTCACTCTATGTCATCGTGGCAACTGACCACCATACGTCTGGATAAGAAAGTTGGACAAAACGATAGTTGGCTGGTGATTCTGTGCATAACTTTTAATAACGGAGGGTAGTATTAAATTTTGATGGTTACTCGCTGCTAATCACGGTCAGCGTGAACAGTTCCACCTTTGTAGAAACTATCTTATTCAGGATTATTACACCTCTTGCACAACAAAGCTAACCGGACTAAGTAACACATGATGCAGTGGCAAATAAGTAGCTTTGCACGAAACCATTATCAAAGGTTGTGATTATTTGGGTCTGTTCGTCCATCTGGCTAACACAACAGGTGTAATATTTTAGTTGTCACAAGGATAAAGTGATTCATCTGGTTGTGATCAACAATAAGTGGTCGCTTGGAATTTAACATGAAATTTTCTATTTCCATGTCGCAGGCTAAACTGTTATTCGCTTGGTTAAACTAATCGATTTTTCCAATGTGCCACGTGTAACGTCGTATTGCCCGCTAATGTCCCAAGATAATATTGGTAACAACTTGTGCAATTGCCAACTAAAGTGGCATGAAGTGAACTTCGTTAGCCGAAGTGGTCTATCACACATACATGTTCATCTGTTCACCCCTAACTCGCTATTGAGATGCTGGAAATTGACTGTCTGCTCTGTCATCAAAATGAGTTGAAAGTTGGGACATCTAGTAGTTTTTACTAACCAGACATGGTCTCTTAAAAACAAGAAGTTACGTGGACGTTCGGGAAATGGTGCCTAGCGATTTCATAATTTTTTGGTATATATATTATTTTTTCTAATGAGCGAATAATTCAATAAGAGCGTATGGATACTTGGAAAGCAGTGATTTATGTGAGGAAACAATGGAATTCCAATGCGCGACCGATTTTTAAAGCCGATTGGTCACGATGCTTATCGATATGTTTACAATTCGTTTATGCCATGCCGGGTTTGACGAAGTCGTGTCCTAATCCAAATTCAGCTCAACTTTCCTCGCTCATACTGCTTATATGGATGATATTCTGAAGCAGTTCCAGAATGGATCAGTGCGTTTTCGGAAAAGCTTTTGAGTATTCTTAAACAAAAATTTATTAACACTGGGTTTAATTTACGTCACAGTTTGTCAGTCCAAATGATTTCAATACGTTCTGTTTTACATTTTGTACTTGATTCGTAATCAATTGTTTTATGAACGCTGAGAACAAATGGGTTGTATACGTTTATAATACATAGGTATACTATAAGTATATAACCTGAAATGAGAAGCTAAAATAAACTGTTCCCAAGTGCATAAAACCTTTAGGTTTTACATCACCACTGTCCATAAAAGCATTAACATGTGTTATCTTGTAATGCTACTTTAAATACACCAAGTTAGCTTGTAACAATTCTTCTTTATATAATAGCAACAGATGAGGTGTTGTTCTCCTTTCTATCGACTGAACGTTTATGTGATGTTCTGAAAAGTTTGATCACTCGTCAGAGCTATTAAAAAGTTTATATGAATTGAAAATTTCTGCTTTCATTTACCTTCTTTTTGGAAATCTCAATGCGATTATAATAATCTGACTAATCGATCCAACATATAGATACCGATTTTCCGGTCCATCGATGAAAGACCAACAGGTTAATCAAATATTGGTATTTTTCCAACTAATCTGTCTCACTTGTCTGAGTGAAAACTAGAGTGATTTATAGGTTTCACATGTGAGTATTTTCTACGTGCATTCAAATTAGAATTAAAGTGTGAAAGATAGTCTTGATTCTCAAACAGAATAGATAATAAGAAAATGTTCGCGTTGGGTTTAAGTTTTATACTCTTTTAAATGTTTTGCTGGAAGAAAAAACAAAATTAATGATAACAATCTTTAAACTCACGATAGACAAGTGTTTATTGAAAACTAATCAATTGTTACGCGTTATCTCGACATAGTCATCGATAATTATTTCGTTCACTTCACAATCAAAATCATGTCTTTTATCCCGCACTTAATTCTGCACACAAATCTAGACGACCGTATATAATTTGGACTCTTTTATGTACTTTTTGCATGAAAATTCGATGAATACTACTTAATTTCGAATGACTTTATGAATGATATGCTGAACTACAGACCTGAGACAAAAGTACAATCCACTTCTGAAATATTTTTTTCATAACGCTTGAGGTTGGTCACTTCATATAAATAATTGTGAATCAGTTTTGATTGCAGAAATTTGCCTCAATTATTTTCTAATATGCTATTTTGGTATGGAGATAAAAACGACGATTCTCCGCCGTTTGACACGAAGAAATGACACAGTTAAATTTATCGGCGGCCTTATTGTGAAGCCTCACAGCTTATCTCTG